>JADBJO010003849.1:67500-72500 GCA_016801955.1 Conus betulinus | reverse complement strand
TGTGTGTGTGTGTGTGGTGTGTGTGTGTGTGTGTGGTGTGTGTGTGTGAGTGTGTGTGGTGTGTGTGTGTTGTGTGTTGTGTGTGTGTTGTGTGTGTGTGTGTGAGTGTGTGTGTGTGTGTGTGTGTGTCCCTCCTCTCTGTCACTCTACATGTGTGTGTGTGTGTGTGGTGTGTGTGTGTGTGTGTGTGTGTGTGTGTGTGTGTGTGGTGTGTGTGTGTGTGTGTGTGTACACGCACGCGCTTTCCCGCATACCCACTCGCGCATGTGTGCTCTTTTTCTTTTTTTTTTTCTCCTACGCTGATATCATTCGCATCTAAGAACTTCTCGCTCTGCCTCGGTGTCTCCCTCGCCTCTTCAGTTATCTCCGCTGTCGCCCCTTCAGACCCCCCCCCCCCCCCCCCCCCACAACCTCCTGCCCACCCTTCTCTCTCTCACTCCAACCCCTCTCTCTCTCCTCTCTCTCTCTCTCTCTCTCTCTCTCTCTCTCTCTCTCTCTCTCTCTCTCCTCTTCCACTCTGATCCCCTCCCTCTCTTTCTCTCTGTCATTCTTTCTCTCTATCTCTGTCATTCTTTCTCTCTACTCTTTAAATATCATTCTCCTTTCGTCTCTGTCTCTGTCTCTCTCTCTTGTCATTCTTTCTCTCTATATATCTCTGTCATTCTTTCTCTCTACTCTTTAAATAATATTTTCCTTTCCTCTCTCTCTCTCTCTCTCTCCTCTCTCTCTCTCTCTCTCTCTCATTTTCTCTCTCTCTCCTCTAACTCTTTCAATATTTTCCTTTCGTCTCTCTCTCGCTCTCTCTCAGGGAGCAGTCAATGTCAAGTCGTCAAGAGGCAACCCACCGGAGGAGACACACTGCACTGCTGCCGAGTCACTTCGGTGGTGTTCAGTGGCGCCTGTTCTGATCTAACATACGCAGGACACCACCTACTAAGCCCCTACTGACGACAATAATTGCTTAGTCGCGGAGCCGGCGTGAGTGAGCTCTCCCCCCGGAGGGCGCCACCACGTCCGTCCACGACAGCCCCCATGGACTCGCCGATACCGGTGACCCCGACGGAACCAAACCAAGGCCCACAGACGTGGAGAGGACATCGAAACTGAGGTCACCATGAGAGCAGGGCATGAAGGGCACAGAATTTGAGACTTTTTTTTTTGCTGATGCTGATCGATGAGAATGAGGATGATTAAGATGATGATGCTACGGATTTCCATTTCGGTCTGAGACTACATGACAGGGCTGTACTCTACGCTTCCTTTCATAATATATCCCGGCGTCAACCAGGCCCGAGAGATACAGGCACCTGCAGTGTTGGTCAGGAAATTTGAGCAACACTCTCAGAAACGCATCACACACACACAACACACACACACACACACACACACACACACCACACACACACACACACACACACACACGTTCACTTTCGTATTTTGCGCAATACTTACAACTTCTATTACCCGTTTTTTTTTTTGTTTTGTTTTTGTTTGTTTCTTTCTTTAGTTTGTTTTTGCTCCTGTTTTTGGTTGGTTTGTTTTTTCTGATGAATTTTGGTTTTTGCTTTTCTGATCCATCATTGTGTCACTCATCACTGTTCTGTCACTACCCCCCCACTCTCCCCTGACCCCCCTCCCCCCCCACCCCCCCCCCCCCCCCCCCTGCCCTCCCCGCTTCTGTTCATTTTCCTCCCCCTTCCTCCCCTTTCTCTTCTCTACCGTCGCGTCCTTTCTCTCTTTTTTTTCATCGTCGTCGTCGTCGTCGTCATCATCATCATCACCAATGTTTTTCTTACCTTCCTCTCCCATCTTTATTCTCTTTAACCTTTTACTTTGTTTTTCTTCTGTTTTCCCATCATCATCATCATCATCATCATCATCATCATCATCATCATCATCATCATCATCATCATTCTTTCTCTTTCATTTACTTTCCCCTCGTCTTCCAGTTTCTATTCCTCTTTTTCTTCTAAGCGCTTGGTCGTCTCTTCCATCATCATCATCATCATCATCATCATCATCATCATCACCACAACCACCACCACCACCACCACCATCAAATATTTTTCTTCATTTTTCTCATCTCACTCTTCCGCTTCTTTTTCTTCATCCGCATCTTCTTCTCCTTCTTTCATGCCTTGGCCTCTTTCTGCCATCACCATTTTCATCATCATCATCATCATCATCATCAGCAGCAGCAGCAGCAGCAGCAGCAGCAGCAGCAGCAAGCAGCAGCAACAGCAGCAGCAGCAGCAGCATCGTCGTCCACCTCATCGTCATGGTGGACGTCACCATCGTCAGCCTCAGTATCAACACGTTCTTTCTCTTTCCCCACCTCTTCCGCTTTATCCTCTTGTTCTTCCTATGGTCTCCTCTTTCTTTCTTTCTTTTCTTTTCTTTCTTTCTTTCTTTTTTTCATTTTCTCAATCTTCCCCCTCCATCATGGAGAGTTTGGGGGGGTGATTTGCACATGTTGTGAATACAACGGCGACCATTCGCCACGCCTTGTTAAGTTTGATGGATGCTTAAAACTACACAGGCCGACAGGCCCGGCCCGGGAATTTCGCCGCGAGATGGCGCCATCAGGGGACCTTGCCACATTGACTGCATATTTCTCTCCCTTGGCGGAGCTCTTCTGTCCTTTCGCGTGTTTGTGCGAGATCTCACGTTGCCTATGTCATGCGCCTTTTTTTTTTTTTTCTTTTTTTTTTTTAGAATTTTTTTTTCTTCCTTCCTTCCTTCCTTTCTCTCTTCTTTATTTCTCTCTTTCGTCCTTCCTTCGTGTTATTCTTCTTTTTCTTTTTCTTTTCATTTTCTTTCTTCTTTTTTCTTTTTGTTATTCTAGAGATAAGCTCTTGCGGGTCTTCGTTTGTCGATTTGTCTTTCGAGATAAACAAATGTTGTCAAGTGGTTCCGGTGTGCCATGTCCCTTCAACGCTTGACGGTCGTTTGACACCGATGGTTCGGATCTCTGTGTGTGTCCCTTTGTTTCCGTCAGTCTGTGTAGGTTATGTATGTTTTCTTTGTCTATGTGGATGAATGGAAGGATGGATGGTTGGATAGTTAGAATGATAGATGAATGGAAGATTGCAAGGATGCTTGGATGAATGGATTGTTTGATGGGATGGATGGATGGATGGATGGATGGATAGATAGATGGATGGATGGATGGATGGATGGATGGATGGATGGATGGATGGACAGATGTTGTCCCTGCCTCTGTGTACCTATGTCTCACTCTTTCTTCAGTCTGTGTTTCTTCTCTCTCTCTCTCTCTCTCTCCTCTCTCTCTCTCTCTCTCTCTCTCTCTCTCTCTCAGATGAAGAAAATCAATACAAATCATAAAGTGAGTGTTGCGGTACAAACCGAGTCATTTCAAAAGGAACGTGACTTGGTCAATCGCGATCTTCAAAGCGTTGCTATCCAGACTGATATCTACATTCAAATCAAAGACAGTGCTGTCCCCAGATGTTGATGTCCAGACAGAGAGCATTTCCTTCCAGTCCCCCCCCCCCCCCCCCCCCCCCCCCTCCTCCCTCCTCAGCCAAGAGGACAGCGACCTTTCTCATTAAGCTTTCCCAACAAGTAATCAATTTTCTGTTCTGTCTGACCCAAACACTGCGGTAACAGAAAATCATGATTCCATCCCGTCACATATTAACCTGAAGGAGGGTATTGAAACGAAAAAAAGATCCATTACCTATTTAGGAGAACACGTCCATACTGCTCATCGGTGACTCTATATTACGTGATATCAATCCCAGACGTTTAGGCCCAAGAGACATGGAACACCCCTTCAAAATCTGTGTTCCTGGGTTGTCCGCCGAAGACCTTCTGTCATGGCTTTCATCATTGACCGTACATTCTAACGTAAGGGAGATGATTGTTCATTTATTATAGAAAGCTCAGTTTGTCTGTCTGTCTGTTTGCTTATACACGGCCACAAGTTTAAGGCTGATCGCCACCAAATTTGGTATCAAGTATCCTTGGTGTCCTTCAAACAGCAACGTCGGGTCGGCGATCACGTGACGCATTGCGTCGTGACGCAAATATTTGCGTCCACAGACGCAAAAACTGAACATCGGAACACACTACGCCGGGGCGAGACGGGGTCGAAGCGCGTAAGCGCTAGTGCTGGAATAAAATCCTGTCCATCGGGCCCTGTTTCATCTAATGTCTGGTCAAACCTCATCATCTTGTGCTATCAAAAGTTTCCAAATGCACGTATAACCTTCAACTCCATTCTGCCTCCCAAGGGCAGCCACTTTTTTTTAACAATGTCATTCTGCCTTCCAACCGCAGTCTAAAACACGCTTGTGATCAACATAAAGCTATCTTAATTGACAAATTATCCTGTTTTCTGCTGCGGGAGGGAGAAAACTCGTTACAAAGACACCATACATCCAAAACGTGCGTGGAACTGTGAGACTTTGCAGAAAATGTACGAAGCCTGTGGGGGTAATGGTCGCTTTGGTCGTAATCCTTCCCTAAAGCACCCAGTCAAACGACAGTGATTATCAAGGAGACCATCAGCCATGGCTTACAACCCACCTGGCTTTAACGGCTCTGACCTCTCATATACACACGATTCTTCAGATCATGCACGTCATAATGTCCACCCTGCAAATCTTCCTCCTCCTTCCTCTCAATTGACCGTTTCCCACCACTGGCCCAGAGACCAGTTATGGGAGGATTTCCTTTTGCCTCCCCCCGGTCAACCGAGCCCACGGTTTATACGAGATATAACAATTCAAACGGGACCGAAAGAAGAGTTTAATATAATAATAAAAAAGGGAATCTTGTAACATGTTTAAAACGTACGGCTGAAAATGAACTACTTTCAAAGTCTTGTGTCGTCAAAAAACTGACAGTAAGTCGATTTGAAAAGCCATAAATCAAATAAACAATAATGAAGTTGCTAACACTAAAACTATATCAGTCAGCATTATGTCCCTTGACATACTCAACAGTTATTTCTGTGGAATAGGTAGCGCGACTGT
>JADBJO010003849.1:57500-62500 GCA_016801955.1 Conus betulinus | reverse complement strand
CCTCACCATGTCACTCCCCCACAACCCCCACCCACCCTCCCCCACCCTGTGTTCTATCACCACCACCACCACCCACCCCACCACCCCAACTTTTCTCCCCCCCCCCCCTCCCATCCCTCCCTTTTTCAAACTCTCCCAGACTTGCCCTCCCACCTTCTTTTCCCCACCAGCGTCCTTCTCTCAAAAAGGGGGAAAAGAAGAAAGAAAGAAAAGAAGAAAGAAAGAAAAAAAAATCGCCGAACCTGTGAAAATCCGGTGGAAATCCCCCTTAATCCCTAGTTAATCCGCACACTCGCGCACGCGTTTCAGTCTTGATCGTGGGAGGGGATGGGAGGTGCGTGGGTGGGAGGGGTGGGGGTGGGGTGGGGGTGGGTGGGTTGGGGGTAGGGGTGGGGGACGTGAAGATTTTGAGACAGGGTGCTTGCCTGCTACGTTTGCTCCAACTCTTTTCGCCCCCTATCTGGAGGGGGGGGCTCAAGCGGAAATCTTTCGTTTTGCCTGTGGGGCTTAGAATTTGGGTAGGAGATCTTCTTTCCATCCCTGTATATTTTTCTTCCCTTGTTTTCTCTTCTTTTTTTTTTATTGATTTCTTTTTTTTCGGGGCGACAGAGACCAGTGGTTGTAGTAGAAGAAAGGTGAGGACGGAGAGGAGGATGAGGCGTTGAGGTGGCGGTTGAATCAGGGATGGGGTCAGATACAGGCTAACAGACAAGTCTTGAGAGAGAAGAGAGAGACCCAGAGCCGAGAGAGCGAGAGAGAGAGAGAGAGAGCAGACAGAAGAGAGAGTAGATACGACAGACAGACCAGAACAGGACCAGACGGAACGAAAGAAGAGAGAGAGGGGGACGGGAGAGAGAGAGAGGATAGAGAGAGAGCAGACAGACAGACAGACAGACAGACAGACAGACACAGACACAGACGGACAGACAGACAGAGAGGCAGACAGATGGACAATAGGTCACCGGAGGCCACAAGACGAATAGAAACGAGCAAAAGGTCCTTTCCATAATCGTGGCATCCCAAGAAACGACTAAACTTATCTCTCTCTGTCTGTCCTGTCTGTCGTCTGTCTGTCTCTCTGTGATGTCTGTTACTTGTCTTTCATCCTGTCTCTTTCTGTATCTGCCTGCCCTGCCTGTCTGTCTGTCCTCTCTCTCCCTCCCACCCTCTGTCTCTTTCCCTCTCTCTCTCTCTCTCTCTCTCGTCCTCTCTCTCTCTCTCTCTCTCCATGCTTCTGTCTCTTTCTATCTCTGTATTTTTTTTGCCTCTCTCTCTCTCTCTCTCCTCCTCTCTCCTCTCTCTCCTCTCTCTCCTCTCTCTCTCTCTCTCTCTCTCTCTCTCTCACCAGTAGCTGTGGAGACAACCCTGAACGGCCCTGCTAACGGACAATAACGTCACAAGCTGGACAATGCAGGAGAAGGTGAAAACACGGTGGTTGTTTTGCGCCTTAAGCCGGCTTCTTTCCAAATGTCAACAAAAACATGGCGGATCCTGTCCTGAACCGCAACACACAGGTTCAATTTACAGGAAAAAAAAACAACAACACAAACCTCCCAGCCAGATTCGACGTGACCAGCAGAGAGCCCGACCAGCAACAAGAGAGTCAGGCAAGTGGACAACATGATGAAGCTACTGTAACTGTTTTGAACACTCCGTCTTTCGACCGATGCCTAGACTTGAAAACCTGTGTGTGAATATGACCCAGAAACGGAAACACACAGTGGCTACACACTCGAGTCATGCGGTTAGCTTGGATGATCCAGTAAGATGGGAAGAATGACTCTTTGCGCCTGAACGATAGCGCTGAAACATGTGACTACATCGATAGCTCTGTCCTCTCACCACCAGCTGACACGGACATCGAGCCGGTCTAGGAAAACCTCGTGGCAGGTTTCAGTACAAGTGTCGTTAAAAGTTTTTATGTTGCCACTTTGACCCGAAAAAAAATCTGTCCAGCGACACTTGAGAGACAAGAGCAGAAAAACAAGTTATTTCAGAAGAAAAACAAAATCGCTCTTGATCGTTCCAGTGGCTCAGACATATTACTCTGTGAATCGGACGATCTGGTGTTGGAGGTTCCGTGTACGCCAGATGGACAGTGACTGTTCGTTCTGCTTTGTGAAGCAAGATGACGGACACATGTTGACAGAGCAGCGGACAAAACACTGGCCAGTCTCCGCCGATGAAAACGTGTCGGCGGAACACAACACACTGAGATCCAGGCACGTGCTGCACGGGGCCGCTGGAGACGCTACACGGCCTGATCCTCTTCTACCTCGGATGACAGCCCGGCTCAAGACTCTCACGCCTCAGACCGGAATCATCGTGACCAGTGGCTTACCAGTGACCTGAAATATGTCAGAACTGAGTTTGGAAAAAAAAGGACAAGTTTGTGTCATGGTTTCCATGTCAGCCGAACATGTACCGCGTTTATTTCTGTCATGGTGGATCGAATCGGATTACTTAAGGAAGCTGTGCTGCTTTAAAGCAATTTCGTTCGTTCGTTCATTCGTTTCGTTTCGTTTCGTTTCGTTTCGTTCTCTCTCTCTCTCTCCTCTCTCTCTCTCTCTCTCTCTCTCTCTCTCTCTCTCTTTCAAGAAATAGTCTGAACAAACAGAAATGAAATACTGCATAACTATAATGTAGACCTGTACATCATTGTCGGACATAGCGGTTCAGGGGTACAAACGAGTAACTAAATATTATGTTTTGCATAGATCACAATGTGTGATTGTATCTTATTACTTTGTTATGTGCTGAGTTTGAATTGTCTTGCATGTGCGTTGTTACAAGATCTGTCTGTCTGATTCTTTATTCTCTTGCTGTTGATTTTCTGCTTTAAACCAGCACGTCTGCCTATCCATTTTTCCTTCCTTGTTTATTGCAGTATTTGTAATCGCCTTTGCCTCACCGACTGTAAAACTCCCGCTATCTCATCAATCCCTCTCGTCTCCGCCCGCCTCTTCCTCCCCTCCCCACAATTATCTCTCGTCGCTCCTCTCGGTACTCTCTCACGTCTCGTCGTCTCTCGCCTACCCTCTCTATCTGACTCACCACGCTCTAACCTCTGTCTCTCCCCACCTTTCTTTCTCTCTCTCATCCCTCGTCTCTCCCACCTCGTCTGCGTCATTCTCTCTCCCTCTTCAGTCCTCTCTCTCTCGTCCCGACCCTCAGCCTCCTCTATCATCTCTTCTTCACCCAAGCTCTCTCTCCTTCCGGCCCACCCTCTCCGCTCCGCACCCTCTATGCTCTCGCTCTTCTTCTTCTCCTTCTCAGCCTCTCTCATCTCTCTTGTCTCCCGACCAATCCGCGCTCTCTCTCCTCAAGCCCAACTCTCCCTTTGCCCCACCTCTCTCTCCATCCCCTGCGCTACCACCGTCTATCATCTCCTCTCTCACTTCCTCTCCCCAAACCCCGAAGCTCGCACCTCTCTCTCATCCTCTACTCTCATCACAAACCATCTCTCTTCTTCAGCACCTCGTCTCTCCCCATCAACCTCTCTCTCTCGTCCCCACTTCTCCGTCTCTCACCATCCTCTCTCTCGCCCACCTCTGGTCTCTCTCTCTCCCACACGTCGTCTACTCTCTCCGTCTCACGTGCCCCACTCCGCCCCACGTAAGTCTCTCTCTCTCTCCCCTCTCTCTCCCCTCCTCCTCTCTCCCCTCGCGGCTCGTCTCCCGCCACTTTCTCTCGTCTCTCTCTCATCGTCATTCTCGGTCTCTCATCTTTCTTTCCGGACTTTTTTGTGGGCTTGGCGGATTGGGGGTGGGGGTGGGGGAGCGGGGGGGGGGGGGGGGGGGCGGAGGAGGGCGATGCGACAGATGGAAGTGGAAGTGTGTTCCATGTCTTTGTGTTATCCCTCATCTCAGTTTTTGTGTGTGTGTGTCTTCTTCCTTGTGATGTATTTCTTTTCAAAAGCTAAAGCTCGCGCTTTTGACGCGTTGGCGTACTTTCTTATATTTGCCTGGTTAAGTGAAAAAAAAAAAAAGAAAACAAAAAGTAAGAAGAAAGAAGTAAGAAAGAAGAAGAAGAATAACAATACAACAACAAACAAAGCAAGCAAACAAAGTCCTGAACTCTTGCTTATCAATACGTCGCTCGTGATACAGAATTTTGTTGTTTTTGTCTCTCTCTATGAAATCCCTTCTCTCTCCCAAGTCATCAGTCTTCATTTCTCTTCCCTCCGGGCCTCCTTCTTCCTATCCACCGGTACGCGCGTCCTCTCTCTCGGCTTCGTTCCTCTCTCTGTCTTTCTGTCTTCTGTCTGCTCTGGACTGGGGATTCATCTTCCTGCTCTCCCGGCCTAACTTTTCTCCTCTTCGTCTTTCTCATCTCCCTGCTGAGATTCGCTTCTCTCTTTCTGTGCTTTTCCTCTTTCCTCAATTGCTCTTCGCCTCTTTCTTTCTTGGTTTATCTGTTCTGTTCTCTTTCCCCTTTCCGGGTTCTCTCCCTCGTTCACCGGAACTCTTCTCTCCCGTGGCCATCTACTCTTTTTCTTTCTCTTCATCACCCGCCATTTGCAATCAGTCGTCTCGTATCATTCTCCGCCCTAGCTGTCCCTCTATTGACTCTTCATCTTTTCTCTCGAAACTCTTTCCATTTTTATCTTTCTTATCCCCCCCCCCTCCCCCACTCCTCTTTCTGTCTCTCGCCTTTCTCATCTTCTCTTCTCTCTGTCTCTGTCATCAGCTTCCTACCTCTGTCTTTCGCTCGGTCTGTCTCTCGGTCTCTGTCTCTGTCTCTTCTTCTCTCGCATCTGTCTCGTTCTCCGGCGTCATGCCCCCTTAGCTCTTCCAATAACAGCCCTGTGAACTCTCTGGTCTCTCTTCTCTCCTTCGCTCCCGCTTTCCGTCTCTGGCATTCACAGATTGACACTCCCTCCCCGCCCCCCTCCGTCTGGCTGGGTGGGGGCGGGATAAGGGGCGGAGGGGGGAGGGGAAGGACCGACTCGGGGCCTCAGTTCTCTTGCATCTCCGAGTGGCCACGTGGGGATGGTGGTG
>JADBJO010003849.1:50000-52500 GCA_016801955.1 Conus betulinus | reverse complement strand
TCTTTCGTATTAACTAATTTTGACTATGTAGATGTTGTGTGGGAGAACTGCTCCGAACTCATCGAAATACAATCCAATTCTCTTGAAACTTACACTTAGAAGCTATAAGAACAATTATTGGAGCTGTTCATGGAACAAGTCATCAAAAATTATATGAAGAATCTGAATTTTGCTCACTCAAGGAAAGGAGGAAAAGACATAAAACTATACATTATTATAAAATGATAAATGGCATGTGTCCGGATTACTTGCTTGATCTTTTGCCTGGTCTTGTTTCGGACAGGAATCCTTATCACAGGAGAAGACCGTTAGAGCGTACAACTCCAAAATGCAGCACTGAGATATATCGGAAATCCTTTATTCCTTCAACTACATCTTTATGGAATAGTCTCCAGATCATATTAAAACCAGTCCATCTTTAAGCGTAGTCAAGCATCATTTATCGGCAGATGATCCTGTCATACCACCGTACGTTTTACCATGGCGAGAGAAAAAAAACATTATTCATTGCCGTCTTCGTCTTGGAATAAGTGATCTGAGATATGATATGTTCAACCGCCATCTAATTAACGACCACTGTGTGAGTGTGGTAATGGGGAGGAAACAGCTGAAGACTGTTTTCTGTTGTGTCCTCGTTTTCATGAAACCCGCGCAAATACTATTTCCGATCTCCCATTACACTACAGAAATGTTCAAACTCTGTTAAAAGGTGACCGTAATCTGCAGATAGACACCAATATACTGATATTTCAAGCTGTTCATAAGTTGATCTCTGGAAGCAACTGGTTTTAGATACGTTGCCTTTTGAAGGTTTCAGGTATGACCAAAAAAAAAATTGTATAAAAAATGTTGCCATTATTTCAAATTGTGATGATAACAAATTAGTGTGCCTGTGGTGTGTATTTCTTATCGTCTATCTTCATTAATCTCCGTTTTTCTTTCTTTATTTCTTTAATTATTTTTTTTTCTTTTCGGGAGCGGGGGGGGGGGGGGGGGGGGGGGGGGGGGGGGGGCGGGGGGCGGGGTGTTCTCTTTTTGTATTCTTCATGCGATTTATACACTTTAAACTGTCATTTGTTTTCATATAGATAATGTAATATTTGTGTTACTGTAGCCGCCAGCAAAGTAGTTGTGTATTGTCATTTTGCAGAGCACACTATAAACGTTCAACTTTTGTTGCTGCTCACTATGTATTGTGTAAACAGTACGTACCTGTGATTAAAGATTTGTTTTAAACCAACTATCCAATCTGCTTCCACGAACTATCTTAGCTGCCCCACGAACTATCCTATCTGCCACACGAACTCTCTTACCTGCCCCACGAACTATCTTATCTGCCACACGACTATCTCATCTGCCCCACGAACTATATCATCTGCCCCACGAACTATATCATCTGCCCACGAACTATATCATCCGCCTCACGAACTATCTCATCTGCCCCACGAACTATCTCATCTGCCCTACGAACTATATCATCCGCCTCATGAACTATCTCATCTGCCACACGAACTACCTCATCTGCCTCACGAACTATCTCATCTGCCCACACGAACTATCTCATCTGCCCCACGAACTATCTTATCTGCCCTAGGAACTATCTCATCTGCCACACGAACTACCTCATCTGCCCCACGAAACTATTTTATCTGCCCCACGAACTATCTCATCTGCCCCACGAACTATTTTATCTGCCACACGAACTACCTCATCTGCCTCACGAACTATTTTATCTGCCCCACGAACTATCTCATCTGCCCCACGAACTATTTTTATCTGCCACACGAACTACCTCATCTGCCCCACGAACTATTTTATCTGCCCCACGAACTATCTCATCTGCCCCACGAACTATCTTATCTGCCCCGCGAACTATCTTATCTGCCCCACGAACTATCTTATCTGCCCCACGATCTATCTCACCTACCCCAATGACTATCTCATCTGCCCCACAAACTATCTTACCTGCCTTGACCATCTTATTGTGAATTCGTTGTACATACATTTGAATTCTTGTGGATGATTTTCTGTTTATTGATATTTTCGGCAAAGGCTTGCCCCCCCCCCCCCCCCCCCCTTCCCCCTCCCCTTCTGGTAGCGGCCCTGAGGGGACCCTGTCTGGTCGGCTGGGGACCATCACACACACACACACACACACACACACACACACACACACACACACACACACACACACACACGCACGCACACACACGCGCACGCACACACACGCAAACACATAATGAAACGTAATCAAAAACAGTCTAGCCTCCTTCGACTAGGTTTGGGGACTTGGGGGAAGAGGGAAGAGGGGGTTTTTCGGGAAGGGGGGAGGGGGGGGGAGGGGGGGGGGAAGGGAGGGAGGGGGGAGGGGGCACCGCGGATTCTATCTAGCCGGCACGACCGGGCAATTAGGATCACGGGAGGCGGCGTGGGAGGAGTAGGGGGGGGGGGGGGGTGCGGGGCCCGTGTGACCGGTGTCGCAGCGCTCGGTTGAACCATA
>JADBJO010003849.1:35000-40000 GCA_016801955.1 Conus betulinus | reverse complement strand
ATCACAACAATAACATTATTACCAATACACATCTAATAAAAGACTAGCATAGCGGAGTTTCCCCTGATGAAATTTCTTTTTTATCGATCCATACAGCTCTTTACGTCATCAGCGCGATCCTGGTCTGACTGCATATACATACATTATATACATACATACATACATACATACATACATACATACATACATACATACATACATACATACACACGTACATACATGCACACATACATATGTACTTACATGCATGCATATATATACATGCATACATACATGCATACATACATACGTACATACATACTACAAGCATACACACGTACATACATACATACATACATACAGATAGATAGATAGATAGATAGATAGATAGATAGATAGATAGATAGATAGACAGATAGATAGATAGATAGATAGATAGATAGATAGACGTGTGTGTGTGTGTGAGAGAGAGAGAGAGAGAGAGAGAGAGAGAGGAAAGAGAGAGAGAGAGATTGTGTGAACATGGTGTGTGTGTGTGTGTGTGTGTGTGTGTGTGTGTGTGTGTGTGTGTGTGTGTGTGTGTGTGTTGTGTGTGTGTGTGTGTGTGTGTGTGTGTGTGTGTGTGTGTGTGTGTGTGTGTGTGTGTGTGTGTGTGTCCGCGTCCGTGCAGATAGCAACTCATTCAAAGTGAGACAGCTGCAGGCCTGTTGGAAACATGAAATGAAAAGCTCCTCAGAGAGCCGCTAGAGACTGATGACGCTGTCCTCGTTGCCCACACTGCTCCGCCACTACAGCACAGTGCGGACTTCTTGGCGGCGGCCGCAGGAGACTTCGGTCGTCATGTGGGCCTCCAGAAGTCTGAGGTCTTCACGTGGGCCTCCAGAAGTCTGAGGTCTTCATGTGGGCCTCCAGAAGTCTGAGGTCTTCATGTGGCCTCCAGAAGTCTGAGGTCTTCATGTGGGCCTCCAGAAGTCTTCAGTCTTCATGTGGGCCTCCAGAAGTCTTCAGTCTTCATGTGGGCCTCCACAAGTCTTCAGTCTTCATGTGGGCCTCCAAGTCTTCAGTCTTCATGTGGGCCTCCACAAGTCTTCAGTCTTCATGTGGGCCTCCACAAGTCTTCAGTCTTCATGTGGGCCTCCAGAAGTCTTCGGTCTTCATGTGGGCCTCCACAAGTCTTCGGTCTTCATGTGGGCCTCCACAAGTCTTCAGTCTTCATGTGGGCCTCCAGAAGTCTTCGGTCTTCATGTGGGCCTCCACAAGTATGATGTCTTCATGTCGGCCTCCACAAGACTTCGGTCTTCACGTCGGCCTCCAGAAGTCTGAGGTTCTCCACGGCTGCCTTCCTCACGTCATCTTCTTTAACCAGATGTTTCCTTGTGTGTTCTGTGCGCTCTGTATTGTCGTTTCTGTCAGGCGATCTGGTGTCGTGAACAGCATTCGTTTGGAGTTGAAGGCGTGTGATTATTTCATCGTGGGCGCAGGAGTTATCTTACTTGTTTGTTATTTACTGTTTACTCTTCCCTTCCTCATCTAAGATGTCCTTTCAGAGCTGAAGTCAAACCGGCAGTTCATCTTGACGGGCTGGGATTCATGTGTTCTTATTCAACGTTATAGACAGTAAAGTGGACAGTCAACCAGCAGCCAAGGCAAACAAACCCAGATTCTATACAAACATGTCTTGAACGATAACAGTCTGAAGAAGAAGAAAAAAAAAAAAACAACCTAATTCAACGTTGTGGACAGTAAAGTGGACAATCAACCAGCAGCCAAGGCAAACAAGCCCAGATTCTATACAAACATGTCTTGAACGATAACAGTCTGAGGAAGAAGAAAAAAAAACCCAGAGGCAAGTCGACAAAGCGGTGTTCCTGATCCTGATCCTGTTCACCCTCCTGCACGCTGCAGATTCCCGGCAGACGTATCGTCATTGCCCTGCACCACCTGGGGCGCTTCCATCAGCGCTGCCACCGCAACATCCTGAACGTTCACCGGAGCGACTTCCTCACGAGCATCCGAGTCCTGGAAACTGCAAACGCACCCGTCACCACCGTCGAGGCTATGCTGCACGAGGCACAGTCAGCCTGAGGCTGGTCATGCATGCAGCCAGGACGGAAGGTCATCACTGCCTTTCCAGGACGTTACTTCTTTGGCGGCCTGTTCCCCAGGCCACCGCAGTCAAGAGGCACAGAGACTCTTGAAAAGATCATCACCTCACAGACCACAGACTGCGGGCAACTCAAGCTGCCCACAGGCCTCCAAGCCCCCTCACTCATCGACAGCAACCCCACAGCGTCAAAGGACAGAGGCAACTCCCAGACGTACCGCTCTAATCCATCCCACCTTCCTCTAACACTTGCTGTGGTAGAACATGTCATCCCACGAAGGCCTCATCAGTCGCCAGCGGGTGGGCATCAACCGAGGAATGTCCTTCATAAATCTTCGTTCGCAGAGCCAAGCCATCAATATAGCGTAGGCTGAAAGATTTTCCTCAATATTTGTTATTCTTTATTACTGATTTTTCTTTCTTTCTTTCTTTCTTTCTTTCTTTCTTTCTTCTTTCTTTCTTTTTTCTTTTTCCAATTTTATTTTCCTTATTGTACATTCTTCTCATTTTGCTTTTCTGCCCTTCACTGGCTGCTTTGAGATACTTTGAGATTTCGAGCACTTGGTGGTGTAAAAAAAAAAAAAAAAAAACAAAAAAAAAACAGGGTCGTGGCTAGTATATCTCCATTCAATGCCAAGAGAGCAGGGTTCAACTGATGAGTTCGAATCAGTGGACGAAAGTCGTATCTGGACAAGCAATTTAAATGATTGTCTTCAAGACGATTTTTGATGGCCCCCTTTTGCTGCTGGTAAAGGGTTCAATGTTTATGGTCTAACGCCTTCCTGATCAGTCCCATTTTCTCTCTTCCGAAACCCACTACCACACCCCCTCCCTCTTTTTACAAATCTTTTTAAAATCAGTGTTTTGATGAGGAAGGATGTGTTATCCTGCGCTATCTATCTATCTATCCATCTATCCATCCATCCATCCATCCATCCATCTATCTATCTATCTATCTATCTATTTTGATCCATAGATATCCTATTACATTTGTTTACATGTGTGCCCAAAATGACCTAATTCACAAATTTGCTCATTTGTTAAACCACGACCTGAATGACTCGTTGTCCCAATCTGAAACGGTGGAAGGCCGCACGAACAACAACTTGTCCGTGGAATTCTAAGACTCTAAATCTCATCGTTCATAGTTCCAGTGAGGGTCACATGACAAAAAAAAAAAAAACTGTACAAATAAACCCAAAGGCAGTTTTTCCAGACATCTGCTATACAGAAGAATACAATACAAATAATTTTCAGATTATGAAGCATGCCTTCGTTTGACTCAAAAAATACAATCTGACCGCGTTGCAATTGATCGGTTTCTTTTTCTCCCCCGGAAAGTTTCGGCCTTGCAGCCTTCTTTCTCGGACCGTGGGCTTCTTTCTTAACATTCCTTTCCAGGCGTGTCCTTACATTCTTATCATTCTTCCTCAAAGAGCCAGAGAAGAAGAAGAAGAAAAAAAAAACATTGTTCATTCTTCGTTGTCCATTAACTCCCTTCACCACCCCCACCCCTCCCCCCCCCCCCCCCCCCCCCCCTTCTTTCTCTGCGTCCCAGTCTCTCTTTCCAAGGGACTAGGGCGAGAGAACAAGCAGGACTGACAGTGATGAGGATAAGAAGTTGTGGAGTTGGATGGGGGGGGGGGGGGGGGGGGGGAGGAGGTGGGGGAGGAGCAGTAAGGAGTTGTTGGGGGGGGGGGGGGGGCTTTGAGGGGAAACGGGTGGGGGGGGGGGGTGGAGGGTGGAGGAACATGTGAACAGAAAGAAAAAAAAAGAAAAAGAAAAAAAAAAAAAAAAGAAAGGTTGGCCTGCAGCCCACTGGAAGGGGCAGACCCATGATGGGCACGGAGACGTGCCCGTGCCCGTGTCTTGCTAATCCCATTACAGATAAGACGACTTTTGTGCCCGCCAGCACGTTTGATAGTCTGTGAGGCTGCAGGGTTTATGACCACCCCATCCCCGTCCCCGCCCCCCCCCCCCCCCCCACTACCACTTCCCTCTGGCTCCTTCAACACCCCACCCTCTCCTCCCCGACTCTTGGCCTCCCGCCAGCACCTCCCCTCCTTCTGCAGGGTCTCTGACACCCCATCCCCTCTCTCCGACTCCTCCTCCCCTCCCCTCCCTACCTGAACGACTGGTGCCTTGTCTCTTCCCCCCTACTCTCTCTCAGAGAACCCACCTCCTCCCTCTCCCATCCCTCCTCTCTCTCTCCTCTCTCTCTCTCTATCCTCTCTCTCTCTCTCTCTCTCCGTGATTCTGAACGACTGGTGCCTTGTCTCTCTCTTCGTACGCAGACATGGCATTCGTCCTAGCTCCCCCAGTCCCCCTTTTACCCCTCCCCTTCACCCCCACCCCCGCACCCCGTCCCCCGTCCCCTCCCGCTCTCTCTCTTCTACCCGTTTTACCACCGTACCCGTACCCCCACCCCCACCCCTCACCGTCTCTTCGCCCCTCTCCAGCTCCCCATTCTCATTCACGTCCCCTCCATTTCCCCCCCCCCTTCCAATCCCCCCCCCCCTTCCAATCCCACCACCCCCCCCCGTCCACCCCCTCCACACACACACACTCTCTCTCTCTCTCTCTCTCTCTCTCTCTCTCTCTCTCTCTCAAGAGGGGCAGGGACGAATTTAATACGTATCGAAATTACCCCTACAATGCGGCCTTTTGAAGATGCAAGTTTGCTAGGGGAAGGTTGTCGCCTGCTCGCCTCACAAACGGCGGGGCGGGCAGTAGCAATACTGGGGGTGGGGTGGGGTGGGGGGGGGGGGGTGGGGGGGGGGGGGACTGGGGGAGAGTCCATGAATTTGGGCCATCTTGCGTGATTGCCTTGGCCGCGCCTTCAAAATAGAGCGACGCCGGCCCAGAGAGAGAGAGAGAGAGAGGGGGGAGGGGCTCATTGTCTGGACGAACGGGGGAA
>JADBJO010003849.1:20000-22500 GCA_016801955.1 Conus betulinus | reverse complement strand
GATGGGACAGCAAAAACAAAAAACAACAACAACAACAACAACAACAACAACAACAAAAAACATTTTCCTTAATACAAATATGTTGTTTGTCTTTTTTCACACTGTGCGGTGTCAGCTTAAAGACCCTACAATCCACCCCTGTACTGCAAGATAAGCTGTATTTGTGTATCAAACACTTTGAAAAATATAGGAAGAGATTCTATAATGCAATGATGATCCTTTTTCATCAAACACAATAACAGTTTTTTTCCTCTACTGCCGAGGTTATTGCATGCAAAAGTAATGCTGAAACGCGTTGAAAAACACACATCTAAATAGCTACACACATCACTAAAGACATTACTATTTCATTACATGACCATCTTTCTCTCATTGAAAAATAGCGTCCTTTTCGCTCATGTCTACATTTAACAGAAGCCAACAGAAACCCTATGCAAACTATTCCATTGAGTTTGGAGCCAACCTACTGTTTACGATATCAATGCAAAATCATCAGCTCAATGCGGAATGAAAATTTCCTCTGAATCGTTTATAAGACCTGCATCATGTCCACCAGAAATTTATCAACTGTTATATTAACTCGTTTATAAACAACAGAAAAAAAAATAACACTGGGCTGCAAATGTCGCCCTGCTTAACGCCAGAAGCACACAGTTATTGTACTCTGCAGAGAACCAACTCCGGACCCTCCCCTTCACACAATCGTGTATGTTCATAATACTTTTATACATTTTCCTGGTTATGCCATGCTTTACGAACACAGACCAAAGCCTACTTTTGTTACCGGAGTAAAATTAGGTGAGCATAGGCCATCGACAACACTGCCATCGCACTCGGTTCTGGGCTGCTCGCTGAATGCCTGTCCAGTTTGCCCCCTGCCTCTTCATCTCTGCCTCAGTGTCTCTCGCCTCCAGCTGCTGCGAGGTCGGCCTCTCTTCCTTTTCCCCTGCGGGTTCCAGGTCAGGGCTTGGCGTGTGGTGCTGGATGCTGGCTTCCTGAGAGTGTGTCCAATCCAGCCCCACTTCCTCCGCAGAATCTGCTTGGCCACTGGTTCCTGTCCTGCTTGACTATTTTCCATTATCCAGTCCCAAAGTCGTATATATCACCAGTAGTGCTGTTTACTTTGCTGTAAACATTTACACAAAAACCTCCACAGTCTCTAGGAGTCATCCTTTTGCCATAAGAGCAGAACAATGGACTCACTGCAAATTCCAGAGTACATGCCTTTGTCAAACGAAGTGTGAAAAAAAGTGGGAAAAAATCCATCTCTAAATTATCATCTCAGCTACAGCTTTTATCAGGACCGGATGCTTTTATGTTTTTTTTTTATAAACATCTAAAATGTCTTCATCTGATTTAGGGCGGTAAGAGGTGTCATAGTCGTCTGCGTTTTTCGTTGTTACCACTGTATAAACCACTTCCTTCCTCATATGCTTCTGTATGAATCCTCCCATCATTCCGGCAGTCCTTCAAACTGTTCCTACCATTGACTTTGCATTGATGTCATTAAAAGCTTTATTTGCTTTATTTCATTTATTTATCAATCATTTTTTTTAACTGCGCACAGAAACCCCAAACTTTTTCTTGTGATTGTCAAAATAGTCATTCATCCAACGAACTATCATTAAACTATTTCTCTTTTCTCTTTAGTAAATGTTCTGTGCTCAAGTCTTTTTTCTATACGCAAAGTAATACGATCAGGCAGACTCAACGTATGTTTTTAAAAATACTTTTAACAAACCGTGGATACCTTCTGTTTCGACTCTCTCTCTCTCTCTCTCTCTCTCTCCTCTCTCTCCTCTCTCTCTCTCTCTCTCTCTCTCTCTCTCTCTCTCTCTCTCTCTCTCTGTGTGTGTGTGTGTGTGTGTGTGTGTGTGTGTGTGTGTGTGTTGTGTTTGTGTGTGTGTGTGTGTGTGTGTGTGTGTGTGTGCGTGTGTGTGTGTGGTGTACTGGTATCTATGTCACTGAGGATGATAAACATGTTGAATACATGAAAGCGAACGATCACACTCAGCCATCTTAAGAAAAGCAGTCCCCATTTACATAACCATAGTGCACATAATCAGGACCCTCAGAAAACACATAGCCGGAAATACACATTATATCTCAGAGTCAAAAAGAAATTAATCAATTATAACAATAGAAAAAATACGAGCTTTTATACGAAGTTGTTTCATACACAACCACAATTTATTCCCAAGGTCTCCCCCCCTATCCCCAAAGTCTTCCTGATGTTGAAAGTTTGACAGCATGCATAGTGAGCACTCATGAAATAAAGACAATCTAAAAAAAATCCACATGCATCTCGGCCAAACATGCGAAATCCAAACAGCAAACGTGTACGAGGTAAATTCTTCATGGTAAATTTTTTGAAAGCAAGCTATTGGTGTTTTCATCGAGGGAAAGATGAAAAAAATCGACTGTTTTACACCTGTTTACATTATTTGACACGCTCTCTGGAACTGTGAAGGGGGGGGGGGGGGGTCTGCACACATTGTCA
>JADBJO010003849.1:0-2500 GCA_016801955.1 Conus betulinus | reverse complement strand
ATCTCTCTCTCTCCCTCCCTCTCTCGTACCACCTCTCTCTCTCTCTCTCTCTCTCTCTCATTTAAGAAGAAGTAGAGGAGGTTCTTCTGACATAACTTACTTATTTCCTTTCTTTCGATCATTCCCACCCTCTCCCTCCTCTTTTTTTTCTCTGCTTTTAATTTGTGCAGTTTTCCTCTTCCCTTCCTCCCCTTTCTTTCTTTCTGGGATTTCTGTTCTTGTCTTTTTTTCGGTTCATTCTCTTTTTCTTTGTTATCTTTTTTCAGTCTTTGTTTCTTTGTTCTTTTTGTTGTTGTTTCTTATTCTTCTCGACATATTCCTTTTCTTCCTTTTGTTCTTTGGTTGTCCCCTCCCCACTATTGGTTTGTTTTCCCTCCCCTCCTCACATATTCCCTTTTCTTTTCCCACCCTTTGGTCACACCACACCCCCCTCCCCCCCACACACACACTTTTTTCTTTGTCATTCCACCCCACACACACACACACACACACAACACACACACACACAACACACACACACATACACACACACACAACACAGACACACACAAGCACACAACACCACACACATACAGACACACGCACACACCACACACATACACACCGCGCTGCACACACACACACACACACACACCACACACACACACACACACACACACACCACACCACACACACACACACACACACCTCTGCCCCAATTTCGTTTATATTTCACTTGTTTTCTTTTCTTTCTTTATATTCTGGTTGTTATCATTTCTATTTTTGTTTTCATTCCTCAGTTCTTTCAGTCTCTTTCCACTCCTGATGCATTAACTGATGCATTCTCCTATACCCCCCCCCCCCCCCCCCCCGACACACACATTCTACCCACCTCACCGACTCCCCTAATTCATTTTCCCACCTTCACCTCCTCCCTCCTTCCTTCCTTTTTCCTTGATTTCTCTTTCTCCTGATCATTCCTTTCTCCCCGCACGTGGTTCTTTCGGTCTATCCATTTCCGTCCCCCGCCTTACTTCACCCTTTCTGTCCTAGCGCTCCTCTTCCCACCCCCCTCACTTACACCACCACCAACCAGTTAGCGCCCTCCAAACGCCCCCCCCTACACCTCCCACCGCTCCTCCGCCACGTACCACCACCAACCCCCCCCCAATTTCATCCACACCCCCTTCCCCCCCCCCCACCACCCATTTTTTTATACGTCCACGTCCCTCCCCCCCCCCCCCCCACCCCCCCCCCCCCCCCCCCCCACCCCCCCTCCTACTGTTCTCCGTCCCCATCCCATCTGTGTGGAGTGTAATTTCGTGTATTGCAGGAGACGTCAGCTGTGGGATATCTAAGGGTCCTCTCACACCGCTATGACAAAACTCTATAATGGAACTCCAGTCAGTCACAGTCACAGGTTACCAGGTTGCCGCGTCTCCGTCCGTAATAACGTGTCTTCTGGAGAGGATTTTTTTTTGAAAATTGCCCAAAATTGGACTCCAAAGGGTTATTCTTTTCATCTGAAAAAAAACAAACCCTTTCTTCATTTCTTTTTCCCCGTTTTCTTTCTTTAGTCTTTCTGTCTGTCTGTCTGGTCCCCCCCTATCAGTCTGTTTTCTTTCTTTTGTTTATTTTTATCCCTTTCTTCTTTCTTTTTTTTTTGTTTTTTCCATTTTTTACTTTCTTTAGTCTTTAGTTTTCTTTTTCGGTTCTGTCTGTCTGTCCCTCTGTCAAGTCTGTGTGGTTCTTTCTTTGTTTATTTCATTCTTTCCCCTCAGTCTTTTAAGTGCGTTTCTCATATTCTGTAGTTGTGAAGTGCCTAACACGCTCACCACTCTCACCCTGCTCAGTCCGGTTTCCCACTGTGCACAGCCACACATGTACCATCAAACAGACGGGGGAGACAATCAACGCTAGGCCTGCCGCCCGCCGCCGTGGGGGCAACCGCCAGCATCTGCACAAAGACACCCACAGTAACGCTCAGCACTCACTATTTCAAACCAAAAGAAAAAACCAAAAAAAAAAAGGTGGGGGGGGGGGGGGGGGGGGGGGGGAGGGAATGGCCATCGCCTATTAAAGTAAAGCCTTGGCTTGTGCCTGACTGTTTTTGCTTCGTCGCCCAGAGGTCACCTTGGAGTGATCGCTCCATCTGAATGCAAACGCCACTGTCTGTTCAAAGACAGCGCCCATTGACCTTTGTCGTCACGGTGAAGGCACTTTAAGGACTTGGTGTACGGATCTCACCGCTGCGGGTGTGAACGATGCAGGGGAGACAGGTGGCGAGGTACAACGCACGTGGCGGGCATTAGAGGCCCTGGTAGACGTTGCGCTTCTTTTTCACTTTGCTGTCTTTGGACATTAGGATGGAAGTGGAGGGGACACACCAGGTGGCGAGGTCATCACGATGGGCATTTATAGGCCTGAGACTTTGAGCTGTTCCCAGTCGCTGGTCCTTACACTGTCTTCATCTTCTTTAGCTCGCTCTCTGTTGTTTTCCAGTATCATTTAGCTAGATAAG
>JADBJO010003848.1:222500-225666 GCA_016801955.1 Conus betulinus | reverse complement strand
GGGGGCCATGGGGGGCGAGGGGGAAGACCACAAGAAAGGAGTAAAGAGTAGTAAGAAAAAGAGTAGCAAAGAGTCAAGAGTCAAGCTAAGCAGTTATGCAAGAAAGAGTAGCGTAGGGAAGGAAGAGAAAAAAGAGTGTTAAGCAGTCGAGGGGGAAAGAGTTAAGCAGTAAGAAAGAGTAAAGGAGTTACGGTATAGCATTGGTCCAAAACAAGCCCACTTAGGAAAAGCAGTAGGTCTGGCCAGGAGGCCTCGGAGGAGAGCGTAGCGCATAGCGGGGTGATGGAGAGGCGGGAATGGCATATGTTTTATGAGATGGGGGGTGGCGTTTTATAGGGGGGGGCCGGTGATGGACGGGCGGGGGGGGGCCGGTGTAGAGGTTGGATATGAGAGAGAGTGAAGCGCGGATGGCGCAGGGGGGGGGGTATAATAGCACGTGATGCAAATGTCCTGCCCTGTTTCCCGTTGCAGTTTAAACACTGAGGGAATTGAGCTGACGACTGTCAATGATTTTAACCGAAGAGGTGCAGTTGGAATCAAGATGAGAGGGTAGGTGGCACCCACACAGCGGAAAAGAAGTTGAAGGATTGCCTAGAAAGAGAGCGAGAGAGAGGACCGACGCTCTCCCTCCGCATCGGAGGGCCGACATGAGCACAGAGCGCGTGGAGAGAGGAAGGAATCGATGAGAGGTGGCAGGGAGCGAGATGCATGAGAGAGCGACATGGACGTGAAGAGAGGAGAAGCGGGACGAGGAAGAGAGGGAGACAGACGACAAAAAGCAGCCATAGCCTTTATGCAAGAGGTGTATTTTAAGACATGGACACAAAGATCATAAAAAATCATATTGCGAGAAAAAAAACAAAAAAGAACAGCAAATAATGATGAACACGCTATGCACCGGAGTTAGTTTTAAAGTTGAAGGTAAAGTAACTAAACACTCCCCATAGTTTTGTGTGTGTCCGTATATTATCTAGGTGCGCAATTGCAATCACCTCTTCCAAGATCACCCATGCATCAACTGAAGATATACAATAAACTTCATATTCATACACATGCGTTGTTGAGTAATGAGCAACACAAGTAAGATCAGAATCTAGAATGTATGCCTTAACAAGATGTGATCAACAATATCGATATTACATAAATCCCTTTTCATCAATGAAACCTAGCATCATGCTCCATTTTAATCCGTCACCATTGTAAGTCGGAATACAGTGACCGAAGGAGTATATATGTATATACCAGACCATCAAATCAAGTACTCTCATTCATCGTGCGGAATTCCATTCTGTGCCGTTGCCATCACCAAACTGACTACGCGAGCATTCGAATGAAATATGACATTACTCAGCCTTTTAGGCTAGTATCAAAGTGGACAGCACACACACACACACACACACACACCACACACACACACACACACACACACCAACAGAGCAGAGAGAGAGAACGGACTGATGGAGACGAGAGATGGAACCGCTACGATGGAGTGGCGTATAAGATTGAGCAGAGAGAGGTGTCGAAGCAGAGACAACCAGACAGACAGAGATTGGAGAGAGCGAGATACATGACAGGCAGGCAGACATTCAAGACAGACAGACAGAGACAGACAGAAGAGACAGAGAGATAGCAGACAGATGCACAGACAACAGGACTGCGAGACAGATAGACAGCAGAAGCGATAGACATGCAGCAGATAGACAGGAAAAAGAGACAGACAGACAAAGTGACAGGGATAGAGACGCAGGACAAAGAGACAGACAGCAGAGAGTGATGAGCAGAGAGCGGAGAGGTATCATATCGAGAGATGACCCATGAGAGAAGAGAGACGACGAGGATCTTCGATGATGAATTTTTCAGGAGCAACAGGGGAGAGACCGAGAGGAGAGAACTGAGAGATGGAGAGAGAGGACGTTTAGAGAGCGAAGAGGGGGGGGGAGCGAGAAGAGAGCGAGCGATTGCGAGGGGGCGATTCGCGAACGGCGCGCCAGAGCGAGCGAAGAGAGAGCACGAGAGATGAGACGAGCAGAGCTTGAGGAGCCCGGAGAGCCGTGACGAGAAACCGAGAGAGAGATACGAGGAGAAAGAGCGAGACATAACTGCTTTTAAGTTATAGCTTCTCAAGAAACAAAGGCATCGATTAACTAATAATGCACGGGCATCTCGTTCAAACCTGTCAAATAAGGCATTAGAGCATTGCCGCCGCCTGTAAGAGGGCAGAGGAATAGGTGAAGGGACACACACACACAACACACATACACACACACACACACATACACACACACACACACGCCCACCTACGCACGCACGCACGCACAACACATTCACACCACACACACCACAAAACACACACACACACACACACACACACACACACACACACACTCCACTCACATGCCGCTGCCATATATTTTTCACTGAGGCACGCCTCTCTCCCCAAAACCTTCAAGCCCCCCCCCCCCACCCACCCCTAATACACAATATCACACATGCTTGCAAATAGGCTACGATTGAACTACGCCACGGAAGCAACGCAACACACACACAGACAGCACACAACACACACACACATACACACAACACATACCACAACACACACACAAACACACACACACACACACACGACGCAACGCACGCAGGCACGCACGCCCTCACGCACCGCCACGCATAAGCTTACACACACACACCACACACACACACACACACTTACGACAAGTGAATCGACACACACACACGCACACACACACACACACACGCACGAACGCTCCCACCCATCACACACACCACACACACACACACACCACACACACACACACACACACAACAACAAGCACCACACACACACACACACACACACACACACACACACACACCCTCCCCCCTCAATCACACGACGCACTAACACTCAAACCTACATAGCATACCCGGATCCCAAACTCATCCGCCGCCAGAGAGAAGTATGAGCAGACCACTGCGCATTCGCCCTGCAGTCCGACACGACCATGAATGAGAGACGAGGTGAGGATCGGACGATATGTAACTCCGTCGAGGCGTCTTGATTGACAGGCGAGACGAGAATTGGGACGAGCAGCCGCTTGAGGGGAACCTCTACTAGTGATAAGGAGGACGGCGATTGAAGCGAAACGAGAGACGAGAGTTGAGACAA
>JADBJO010003848.1:205000-210000 GCA_016801955.1 Conus betulinus | reverse complement strand
CGTAGTTTAGTCGCTTACTACTGAATTTCTTCAATACCATAATACTTTGTGGGATTTGATTCAAGCAGTATTTCATCAGGCAAACGTTTCACCACTCCTTCAGAGAGGAGAGAGAGAGAGAGATGAGGAGAGAGAGAGAGAGAAGAGAGGAGAGAGAGAGAGAGAGAGAGAGAGAGAGAGAGGTAGGGAGAGATTGAAGTGAGACAGACAGACAGGCAGACAGACGCGGACAGACAGACAGACAGATATTTATATTGATGCTGAATAACATCTGTATGAATTGGTTTCTCGAATACAGCCATTTATTACGCAAGTATTTACTCACTTTTTTACAATGGGTGACCTGCTTGACTTCTGTAAAATGACGTCACTTCAACCTTGCCAAAAACTGAAAAAGATATGATGGGGACATTTGTACATTTTTTGCTTTCGTAAATTACTCACCTCTCGTACAAAGGAATGAAAACAAAAATGGGTATATGTGCATGCGAACGCGTGCACGTTCGCACGCACGTGTGTGTGTGTGTGTGTGTGTGTGTGTGTGTGTGTGTGTGTGTGTGTGTGTGTGTGTGTGTGTGCGTGCGTGCGTGCGTGCGTGTGTGTGTGTGTGTGTGTGTGTGTGTGTGTGTGTGTGTATGTGTGTGTGCGTGTGTGTGCGCGCGCTTGCGCGTGCGCGTGCGCGTGCGTGTGTGTGTGCGTGTGTGTGTGTGTGTGTGTGTGTGTGTGTGTGTTTGCGCGCGTGTGCATACATTTCCATGAGTATATGACTCTGTGTGTGTGTGTGTGTAAAATACCGTGCATAAATTGTAGTCTCAGTATTGGAAATATCATCAAATATCAAAGAGAGAATAAAAATAATGTAATAGAGGTCATTTCAGAGGATAAGCAAATACAGCCACCCCAAGGGGTGTGGGAAAGAGGAGGAAGAGGTCACATGTAATGATACAAAACAAATATTGAATTTCTTTTTCTTGATAAAGTTACCAGTGTTCATAAGTATGTGAAAGAAAAGACGTTTTCAAACAAGATAATAGATAAAGGCAATTGATAAAGGCTTGTTTGCTTTTGATTAATTAATTGCTGTTGGACTGATTGGTTGATTGATTGATTGATTGATTGATTTTGGAGATTCATATGATTCATTTTTAAACCCCAGAAAATCCAAATATGACAGCATTTTGTACTCTGATAACGTTTCCCCCCAAAAATGTTGGTTTACTGTTGAGAGAGAGAGAGAGAGAGAGAGAGAGAGAGAGAGAGAGAGAGAGAGAGAGAGGAGAGAGAGAGAGAGAGAGAGAGAGAGAGAGAGAGAGAGAGAGGGGATTTACTGGACCCCGAACCATTTTAAGAAGAACCCTTTTCAAAACAGAGGTAACATTTTTCCCCCTTGGTCCTTCTTTCTTTATTTCTCACTTTTTTTTTTTCCTTTCTGATTTTTTTTTTCTTTTTGATATAGACACAACATATTGTTTGTCTCTCTTCACCTTTAAAATCATGTAAAAAAAAACAAATTTTAACGTTTCGCTGTTTCTGCGATATATTTTGTGGTTTTTGCATCTTGCTATTTATTTGAGAACATATTAGACGCTTATAAATTAATACTTTGGAACGCTAACCTGTTTCTGCTGCCTTATTTCTGATAATTGTTGTGAGTTTTCTTTCCTTTCTTTTCTTCTTTGTTTCTCCCCCCCCCCCCCCCCCCCACCCCAACCCCCACCCCTCTTCCCCATACAGCTTTTTCCTTTTTTTGCTTCTTTCTAGACTTCGTGCACGTCTTTTTTTTTTTTAGATGTTTTTGAATCCTCACGTTCTAGGTATATTTAATTACAACTGAATTCAGTCAAATAGGAAAACAGTGTCCAGTTTGAAAGTATATACTCGATCGTGATTCATGTTGCCACCAACAAAAAAAAAAAAAAAAGCACAGTTCGACATATTACAAGAAGGAGGCTTTCATCCTGTGAAATGCATGGTGTTCGTTTTTAAACACTCACACTGAAAGACGTTTAACGACAACACGCAAATCGGCATCGAAACTCACCTTCGTCGGTACTGAGACACACCGTTATGAAGACAGACTACAAAACCCACGTCTCTTCGAGCAAGGTTGTGAGTATTTATTGCCGTGGTAAGCTGTGGTATTTTTAACTGCCGACGTTTGGAAACCCCGTGAAATGACGTCACGACCCTGATCACACGACCACCCACACTCCTATCCCCACCCTTTTTTCACTCCCTCCCTCTCTGCCACCCTTTTCTCACTCCCTCCTTCTCTGTCACTGTCACAAGTCTGTCTCCACCCACCAACATATCCTGTCTCCCAACTATCATTAATCAGCGTCGGGACATTAAATGCTTGGTATTCCCGTGTGTGTAGTACTTCCACTGTGACGTTACGGTTTTTCTTTTCTCTTCCTATTTCCTATGCACCTATCGGTTTGCATGTCCATCTGTCTGTCAGCAGGATTGTGAGAAAAAATCTGTGTTGCTTAGCAGAAAAAAAAAAAATAAATGAAAAAAAACAAAAATAAATATAATGGCGGAAATATGGCATGTGGGCCTGGGATGAATATATTACAATTTAGATCGGAGTAAATCTAAAAATAGATCCTGGACCTGTTTGACCTGGATAGAAGTCTACGCTTGCCCAAGCGCCCTTCTCATTATAATATGTTTATCTGCACATTTCTTTTTATCAAATCTCTTTATATCCTTTCGTTGTGCTGGTCAGTGCTAAGATAAAAAAAAAGCCATCCAAGTAGAATCTAAGTGCGTAAAGGCTAGCTACATTTCAGGTTCTTTTTATTCCATTTTTACAGTTCAAATCATTACTCAAATTATCTTTTGAACTGATAAAAACATAGAGGATTCATTTGGTTTCCTTGTGGATAACCACAGTAAAACCAGGGTTTGATGCTGAAACTGAGAGAGACGTGCTGAACTAAGAGACGTGCTGATCGTAATGAATGGACAGTTGTGTAGTGTTTGTAAACAGCCAGTCTGAGCCTCCCCTGCGAGAGATGCACAAGCAGACTGTCACACACACCACACACACACACACCACAGAGAGAGAGAGAGAGAGAGAGAGAGAGAGAGAGAGAGAGAGAGAGAGAGAGAGAGAGAGAGAGAGGAGAGTTGTGTTAAAGCAAAAACTTTTTGAATGAATTCCTTTCTTCAAAGAAAGAATCAAGATTTTCTGTTTATTGTCCCTTATTGTGTTTTTGTTTTGTTAGTTTTCATTTCGGTTGCATTTTATTTGGTTGGTTGTTGATTGGTGTTTTTTCCTGTTTCAGATCTCTCTGGGTTGTATGTATACTTGTGCATTCTGTTTTACATGTGGGTTAGTCTAATGTAAACACTTTGGAGACTGTATTATTTTTTGTCTTTCTTTTATTCCTTATAATTTTTGCCTCATTTCCCCTCCTTTTTTTTTCTCCATTCTAGTCTTGTTTTCTCCTGTGATGGGAATTCGTAGAGATTTCAACATAGTTTGAGAACGGTGTCTGGTTCAACAATGTTTCTATCAGGGTGATTCATCTTGCAATCAACAAAAAACAACATCAAATTATCAACAAGTAAGAGACCTCCATCTTGGTCAATGCACAATGCCAATCACAAACACTGGCAGTGATTGACGTTTATGACACACGCCCATCGGCATTGAAACTCACCCACACAAGTAATGAAACACACCATTACGATTCGATCATCCTAACCTTTTTGTCGGACAGTAAATCCAATGTCACTTCCAGAAAGATTGTGAATATAAACCTTCGTGTGTCTCTTCATTTCTGGCCAGTGGGTGGAAAGGAATCGTGATAGCTCCATTAAAAAATCCGTTTCTACTGTCTTATTTTCCCCCACTTTTCTTTTTTCGTTTTCCTCATCATTCCCCGAACCCCACCTCTCACCCAGCTACCCCAATGCCTGGCCGTTATTATCGCAATGGCTCTGACATCAAGCCCTTGTCCAGTGTCATAAGGACACTTCCCCCTTCCCCACACCCATCAAAATATTCTCACATCCATGAAGTGTGTGTTCTCGTGCTCTGCGTGCCACATCTGCTTTGTGTGTGTGTGTGTGTGTGTGTGTGTGTGTGTGTGTGTGTGTGTGTGTGTGTGTGTGTGTGTGTGTGTGTGGTGTGTGTGTGTGTGTGTTGTGTGTGTGTGTGTGTGTGTGTGTATTTGACTGTCGTCAAGACGAACCCTAATCTACTGAATTTTAGTTTAAATCTGGTGGAAAGACGAAAGTCGTCCAGGAATGAATTTATCAAATTTCAGCGTGGACTAGATAAAAAAAAAAGGAAATCCATGATTATTTTGATTGTGAGTAGCTCTGAGTACCGTTCTAGTCAGAATACTTTTTATTATCACATACTCTGTATCTCTTTTTGTCTTTTTTTTTTTCTGTGAGTCAATGTTTACGGAACAAAAGAGATATCAAAGTGCCATGCAAGTGCAAGTATATATTACGTTTCAGACCACTTTGGCTCTTTTCTTTCCTGTGGTGTTTTAACTGCTCTCTCTCTCTCTCTCTCTCTCTCTCCTCTCTCTCTCTCTCTCTCTCTCTCTCTCTCTCTCTCTCTCTCTTCAAATGTAAGGCATACTTGGATTCATTAGCTGTGTTTATGGATATCATCATTTCAGAACAGGGTTCGATGACAAAGTCTAGTAATACTGGTGATTGTGAAGCTGTCAAATATAGTTGCAAAACAGACCTACTCTGTGAGAGATTTACAACCAAGCTGTTCAAACAAACGAATACTGACCCATCCTTTTCCAACCATCATCTTTGGAACTACCCCTTCAACGAGTTCAGTTCATGAATGTAAATGAGATGACACAAAGTGGACGGGCTTGTGTAAGGGAAAGAACCTTTACGTGAAACTTACCATGGAACAGCAAACCTAGAAGTCCGGAGAGAGGCAAGGTGCTGACTGCAATTGTATGGTTTTCTTTTGACATGTTATAGCACCTGGCTATTTCTTGATGCTTACAATC
>JADBJO010003848.1:190000-197500 GCA_016801955.1 Conus betulinus | reverse complement strand
GGGAATGCAGAGAGCAGAGGGGCCGAAATAAACCGGTTGTAGTGGACGATAAATGATTCGGGAGAAGAAATATCTATAGGCTGTCATTTCTTGAAATTACAACGTATTCCCATTACCTGGAATAACATATCAGAGAGATAGAGAGGAGAGAGAGAGAGAGAGAGAGAGAGAGAGATGGGGGAGAGACAGAGAGACAGAGACAGAGAGACAGAGAGACAGAGGAACAGAGACAGAGAGACAGAGACAGAGAGACAGAGACAAAGAGACAAAGAGAGAGAGAGAGACAGAGAGATATGGACAAACAGGCAGGCAGACAGATGGTCAGAAATGCATAGAGAGAGCCACATAGGGAAGGACGGAAATTAGTTAGTGTGCAGAGAGAGAGAGAGAGAGAGAGAGAGAGAGAGAGAGAGAGAGAGAGGAGAGAGAGGAGAGAGAGGGAGAAGAAGGGGAAGAGAGAGAACGAGAGTATGAGAGGGAGGGAGAGACGGAGACAGAAGGGAAGAGAGATAGAGAGAAAGAGAGAGAGAGGGAGGGAGGGTGTAGCGAGAGGACGGACTTGAGAGAGAGAGAGAGAGAGAGAGAGAGAGAGAGAGAGAGAGAGAGAGAGAGAGAGAGACAGAGAGAGGAGAGAGAGAGCTAAGAGAGCTAAGGCAGACAGACACAAGGACGGAAGTACCTTGTAGAGGCATCCTGATGAGAAAGAGAGAGAAGTAGTGCGCGCATAGTGTGCATACTGAACACTCGTGTTCTGTGCAATCATCTCCTTTCCTATTGAAATGGTTATAGAATACACTTTTAAAAAAAAAGGTTCTCTACTGCTTTTAACCTAGTGGGTCAATACTCAGACAAAGGTGCCCACTCTGTGAACTGGTTTAAACGTCAGTGAATGGTGTTAGTTTTGCTATCAAGAAAGAGCAGGTTATTTAGGTCTCCCTTATATCATTTGAAGTATTGATCAGACTGATTTTGTTAATGGACCATAACTGTATGCATTTCTTGGCAAAGCCTGTTTGAACAGCGACCATACTGAGTTTTAACTCAGTATGGTCGCTGTTGAAACAGGCTTTTCATAACTGACCACCAGAACTGTCTGTCAGACCACAGCATCAAAGTCTCTTCATGGCAAGGATATGTAAAAAGATTGTATAATAAATCCGTCGTATTCTTAATTGCAGACGCATGTTAAGAATAGATCTAGTTGCAAAGTGAAACGACTGCAGGCGGAAATCTAAACAAATCTTAAATAAATGTCAGCGAACCGCCCAGAGAAAAACGTGGACAAACGAGTCACAAGACAACACACAACGCGTTATGACCTCTTTAGGTCTTCCTCAGGTGAAATAAAGACGGACAAAATAACGAAAATGCACTTAGCTTTGATCGCTTCAGATTGCTTCTGAGTTCAGCGCAAGGAAGGCGTTCAAACGCCTTCCTTGCGCTGAACTCAGAAGCAATCTGAAGCGATCAAAGCTAAGCGCATTTTCGTTATTTTGTCCGTCTTATTTCACCTGAGGAAGACCTAAGAGGTCATAACGCGTTGTGTGTTGTCTTGTGACTCGTTTGTCCCACGTTTTTCTGGGCGGTTCGCTGACATTTATTTCAGATTTGCATGTTAAGAAGTTAGGACAGTCCCAGATAACGGTATCATACCCTTCTAATTGTCACTCAGTCCAACACTTCTCTACCCACAAGCATCCACGTATGCCAATGGCGGTGTGCACGCTGAACATTTCTTCAGTGTGTTTAGTGCACTGAGATGTTTCCATGTTGGAAAGACTTAAACACACCAATAAAAACAGTACGTTCTATTGTTTGTTTTTCGCCAGTGAGTTTATGCTTAGAGAAAACGGTATGACAAAGTAGATTTCAAAACACGAACAAAGGTTACTATTCAGAATACTTTGGATTACTTCTTAAACTACTTTTATTTCAATCTTTACAAATACTGTTGGTTTATGTAGCCTCTTTATTGATACATACAACTGATAACAGGGCTTTAGGAAGTTGTCAGTAATAAAGAATGCGCTGTCGTGGCAAACGTTCAGCTGCCGTTAGTGCAATAACAAACTTGCAGTCTGTGCCTCTGTCACGGGGGATAGATGACCACAATGCTCAACAATGAATACTGAACTTTTGGTTGTCCTGCGTATGTTAGATCAGAACAGGTGCCACTGAACACCACCAAAGTGACTCGGCAGCAGTGCAGTGTCTCCTCCGGTGGGTTGCCTCTGGACGGCTTGACATTGACTGCTCCCTGTGGATTGCCGGTGCCGGGGCTGCGGCGGGACCGACGACCGGGCTGTGGCTGTGGGACGGGGTGTCGAGGCGAGCAGCGTGGGTGCACTGCCTCTGAAGTCGCGCAGAGGTTGGGACAGCAAAAAAAAAAAAAAAAATGAATACTGATTTTTTTCAGTCATAATATTTTCGTATCTATGCTGTTACACACGTCCTGACTATAAATAAGATGCTACAGAGCGAGTTCACGGGCTGGCTGTTCAATGGAAGGAACTATCAGTGTAACTCAGTATAGAACTGCAGGACTCGATGCGTGGAAATAATGGAGCACACAACTGCAGTTCCCATGCGGAAAAGTTTTGTTTGCACACTTTTTTTTTCTCTTCCTTTTTTTTTCACTATTTACAGCATTGACAGTATCTACACTTGCATCATTTTCTCGTGGCATTTAATCACATTTTAACATCTTGCAATGGAAGGAAAGAAGAACCCCCCTTTGGAATGTTGGCCCAAAGACGCCAGAGTAACATGAGTGTGAACATTGCATCTCTGCTGTATGCGATCTAAGTCAAGCTTCAGAACCATTAGCAGCTCCTGCCCGCCTGATTGAGCACCAGCAGCTGCAGATTGCCTCTCAATGACACATTGTCCTTAGGTCAGCCCGATTCTCTGACAATAAGTCGAGCAACATAACTTAAATAGTTGGCGATCGAACTGAAAAAAGGAAGAAAGAGGAGAAAATGAAATTTAGAATCAATTATACAGGAGCAAGGTAAAAGAGAACTGGCCTCAAAGGAACAACTGGCCAATGCTTATAGTTTCTGACAACCTTTGTTGTGTTTCTACGGGACAAAGTAGTCCGGCTGCCGGACCTCAGAACCCCGTGGTTTTTACAGCCTTGGGCTGCTGCCCACTCATTAGTCCCTGTTGTGCCCACGTGTCTTCCTTAATCCTCCCCCCCCCCATGCATCCGGCCCTGTAGTCAAGTCACTTGCTAATCGGAAGGGCTTTCTATCTTTGAACGCCAACGAATGACTTCAGCTAAGAAAAAAAAGGAGACTGCGGTTGAAAATAGTTGATCACTTGTGGTGGAGAATGACTGCCGTCCATCTCATAATTATTTTGGAAAGTTTGTGATGATTTGTTTTGTGTCTTAGTAAAACAGCGTGGTGGTTTGTTCAGTAAGTCCTCCATCTTCATAGATGTGCCACCCTCAGCAGCAACAGTGTGTGTGTGTGTGTGTGTGTGTGTGTGTGTGTGTGTGTGTGTGTGTGTGTGTGTGTGTGTGTGTGTGTGTGTGTGTGTGTGTGTGTGGTGTGTGTGTGTTAGAGAGAGAGAGAGAGAGAGAGAGAGAGAGAGGAGTGTGTGTGTGTGTGTATGTGTGTATATATTATATATATATATATAAGAGAGATATATATATATTGTGGTATATGTGTGTGTGTGTGTGTGTGTGTGTGTGTGTGTGTGTGTGTGTGTGTGTGTGTGTGTGTGTGTGTGTGTGTGTGTGCGTGCGTGCATGCGTGCGTTTGTTTATAGATACAATCATTCAGCAATTTAGTTCGATGACGAAGTCTCAAATACAGGACGTTTTTGTGATGTTTTGAATGCCAAAGTGGGAAGCAAGTCGGTAAACAAGCAGTCTGCGCGCACGCCCTTAAGAGATGCACAACCAGGCTCCTGAAACGAGTGAATCCTGACCCGACTTTTATTACGACCTTTTGGACCTATTTCGCCTCGCTCTTCATGAATATTGATGTGATGGCACGATGCATTTTCAGGGATTGGCTTGTTTAATGGAAGTAATTCTTCCATCTTTGCGTCTCAGCAGGGAAAGGCAACTTGCATGCACATAGGAGAGTGATCTCTCATCTTCAGTTCCACGCCGTCAGATCACTTTTTGGCTGTTCTTTCTTCCTTTCCTCTTTCCTTTGTTTGTTTGTTTGCCAGTATGTTGTTTTATTTGCTCGTTTGTTTGTTTGTAGTGTATTATTTGTTTGTGTGTTGATTTGAATCGAACGTGGTAACTTCTTTCTCTCTGTAATATGTACCTTGTCGTTTATTCACAATATGCTGATAAATAACAACAGCAGCAACAACAACAGTAACAATAACAGCAGGAACAACAACGACATCAACGACAAGAACAACAACACCAACAACAATAAAAGTAACAACAACAGCAACAACATTAACAGCAACAACCACCACCACAACAACGACAATAACATAACAATAGCAGCAGCAGCTGCAGTGACAATGAATATTGATGTGATGGCACGATGCATTTTCAGGGATTGGCTTGTTTAATGGAAGTAACTCTTCCATCTTTACGTCTCAGCAGGGGAAAGACAACTTGCATGCACATAGGAGAGTGATCTCATCTTCAGTTCCACGCCGTCAGTTCACTTTTGGCTGTTCTTTCTTCCTTTCCTCTTTCCTTTGTTTGTTTGTTTGCCAGTATGTTGTTTTATTTGCTCGTTTGTTTTGTTTGTAGTGTATTTATTTGTTTGTGTGTTGATTTGAATCGAACGTGGTAACTTCTTTCTCTGTAACATGTACCTTGTCGTTTATTCACAATTTGCTGATAAATAACAACAGCAGCAACAACAACAGTAACAATAACAGCAACAACAACAACAACGACATCAACGACAAGAACAACAACACCAACAACAATAAAAGTAACAACAACAGCAACAACATCAACAGCAACAACCACCACCACAACAACGACAATAACATTAACAATAGCAGCAGCAGCTGCAGTGACAACAACAATAACAACAACAGCAACACTAACAACAAGACAGCAAAACGAAAACGAAAACGAAAAATCAATCTTGGATGTGTCTGGTGCACATATATGTGACTAACATAATCGTGACAATGCTAGTCTTCTGTATGTATCATATATAAAAGCAGTCACCCGAACAACATGACCAGCTCCTAGTCTCTTCATCAATCTGACAGCTTGCAGCATCAGCAACAGTAGCCGGTCTCTATTGAGATGTCCTTCCGTCATCATCACCCTCTAATAACATAAGGATGCCGGTGTGCAAAACGACTGACGCAGCTGGCTACAGAAGCGATGGCGATACAAATGGACGGTCCATTGTACAGGTAGGAGGGGAAGAGAGTGGATAAGACAGGGCATCTTAGGGAATGGTTTCTACGGTGGGTTACTCTGTTTCCATCTCCATCGGAATCAGTCCAGCCACCAGACCCGAGGGACCCGGTGGCTTGCAGTCTTGGACCGCTGCCCTTTCATCGACCTCTCTGTGTCTAAGACTCCTGTTTATTCTCGTGGCAATACCCGCTCTGCCACTGCCAAATAAGTAGCTAATCAGAGAGTTTTACACACTAGGTACCTTTGATCGCCGGAACATGACGGATACTGAATTTTTCTGCAACTGAAGAGGATAGATCACTCGCATTAAAAAGTGGCTATCTTTCATCTCATGATGTTTTATACCTTGTAAGGACTATTCAACAATCTTTCGATCTTGCTAAACGTGTCCCTTACTTTTCCAGCCCTCTCCTCCTTCAAAGATTGTATGCGTGTGTGTGTGTAGGTTTTCTGGTGTGGTATACTTTTTGTCTCTTCAATATACATGGACATTCTTTCAGTCATGGCGCTGGAGAAGTCCACGAAAAACAGGATAGCACAATATATCAAATGATTATCACAAGCCATAAAGACGAAAACCTATAATGGTGCAGTCGTTAGCATCCCAGACTTACAAGCTGAGAGGCTGTGAGTTTTATACGATCTGAGACATTTATCTAATGGATTTTTCTTCCCTGGCGAGCTTCTACCAAACGTTGAGTGTGATATGGGTTCAAAGGGCAGGACTGAAACCATGTAGTCGAGCTTCATACACTCAGCTGATGCGTCTCTGAGGTCATTGCTCAAAATGCTTGACCAACATTGCCTCAAGTGTCTGTACTTCTCAGGCTAGGCGTTGTTGATTCCAGAATGCATAAGAAAAGACAGTATCAAAAACACACACACACACACACACACACACACACACACACACACACACACACACACACACACACACACACACACACACACACACACACACACACACACACACACACACACGCGCGCGCACACACACACACACACACACACACACACACACACACACACACACACACACACACACACACGCGCACACACACACACACTGACTGAAACTGAAACCAATTTATTGTCAGATTAACTCAAAGTTGTACTGACAAAACACACACACACACACACACACACACACACCACACACACACACACACACACACACACACACACACACACACACACACACACACACACACACACACACACACACACACACACACACACACACACACAACACACACACACACACACACACACACACGCACGCACGCACACGCACGCACGCACACACATTCAGAGAGAGAGAGAGAGAGAGAGAGAGAGAGAGAGAGAGAGAGAGAGAGAGAGAGAGATTTTTAACGTAGCTGCCTTTTTTTTCGAACCAGTCATCCTTACAATCTGCCAGACCGTAAAAGTAACGTGCCATAAGTAAGTTTGGGTGTAAGTATAGTGGGATACGACTGTCGTGTCCTTGCTGACGTAAAGATAAGCAAGAAATGGTGATTTACCCTACCTCTAGCTCTCCCTTATCGCCACGCCTTCCTACTTCCTCTCCTCTCTCTGTCCATACCATTCTTATGGCAGTAGTCCTGTGCTCGTTATGTATTCATTATTGATATTTTGGATATTCGCCTGTTCCCTTGTAGGAAGAAATTTTTTTTTTTTCATAGAAAATCTATTGTGTTTCGCCTTATAGGCTATGGCATAGATGTAACAGTACCTTGTATTCATTACCAATTACTCCATTTAACTTTACTTTTTCTTGGATATCTAAAACATTTTGGTGTATCTGGTTTGGTTATGAGTATCTACATTCAAAAACAATAGAGAAGAATGCAGCCGTTGGAATAAAATTGTGAACAGGTGGTGGTCTACGCAACCCTTTTGAGAGACGCACAAATTCTTGCTCTTCACAGTCAGGCTGTTGATACAAATGAATGCTGACCCCCCTCTTCTAGTATGATCTTTCGAGCCTAATGATGAGATGACGCGATGCGTTTCTCAGGGATTGGTTTGTTAAATGGGAGTAACGTTTCAATCTTTGGGTCTCAACATGGGAAAAACTACGTACATGCACATAGATAAGAGCAGTCTCCTCTTCAGTTCCACGCAGTTTG
>JADBJO010003848.1:157500-180000 GCA_016801955.1 Conus betulinus | reverse complement strand
GAAAGACCAGCTGTTTTCTTGGCAAGGTCGTTAGCTGAAAATGCCGTTAAAATTTAGTAATGCTACGGGTACAACATCTGCGTAAGTCCCAAGACATGGCGATGCTCATTCATCCTTGTCTCGGCATCAGCCACGGTGTTTACACAATCAGGGTGACATACTCATGCGTTTTATCAGGACTGTAGTTTCTTGTCGAGCATCTGCATTTCTTCATCTCTGGGGGCACATTGCTTCCATATGGGGAAACATGATTTTCGTTTATTCTGTGTGAGGGTGACAGTTTGAAATAGAGTCTGATGACCTTTTCTTACTTACTAGAATAAACAAGGTATATAAATCAACCTAGTAAAGTCTTCTCTCTCTCTCTCTCTCTCTCTCTCTCTCTCTCTCTCTCTCTCTCTCTCTCTCTCTCTCTCTCTCTCTCTCTCTCCGTCTCTCTCTCTCTCTGTGTCTCTGTGTGTGTGTGTGTGTGTGTGTGTGTGTGTGTGTGTGTGTGTGTGTGTGTGTGTGTGTGTGTGTGTGCGAACACCCTATAGACTCTTGCTATTTTCTTAACCGTTCTTTCTTCATAGTATAGACTATTTCTGAAAGGTGACATGTTTAATCAGCAAAGGGATGTTGATCATACTGCCAAAATTGTTAAAAAAAAAGTGCTGTTAATTGGCCGTCTCTTTGTTAATTAGTTCCTTTCAGCTATTATCCTTAATCACCCTGTGGAGTGTATTCATTATATGTGAATCAGATAGACATCTCTCCCTCCCCTGTTTTCATTGTGTTCTAAAACATTCTTTTGATGTTTTTTTTAATTCTTGTTATTGTTTGGGTTTGTTTCACCATAGTTCACCTTTGTATTTCTTAAATTTTAAATTCTATTTATCTACTGATTTAGAAATTTAGATCTACTGATGAGAGATGATTTATTTCTTGGTGCTTTACTATTGCTCTTTGGCAGTATGAGAAAAACATAAGAAAAATCTACAGGAAACGTCAATTCCTGTACCAGCATCACACAGAATTTCTGTAGCTGATATTGTCTTGTGGTAAATCCGCCCTAATGTCATCCTCAGCTTCTTCCCAAGTGACAGTTTCTTGGAACATTAAGCGGTGGTGACATGTACAGGAAGGAGAAAAGAAAAAGCACTTGAATACAGAGCTTGCTGGGACGGAAGTGGCAGGGTAAGAGAAGTAACAAGATAGAATGGATATCGCGATAGAAAGCTTCGCTTTAATTCTGTGTCTGGAAGCAGCAGTCCAGTCCCCGGAGCTCTGGCACCGACTGAGACCTCACAGCCGTTGGAATGCTGCCCACTTATCGATTCTCCCATGGCCAAGTCCGTTCCCCAAATACCCCCCTTCCCCCACTATCCCTGCCTCCGACCCCCTGGCTGTCAAATCACTAGCTAATCTAAACGGTTTGACACACTTTACACCTTTGATCGCCTGAACCTGATTGAGATTGATACTGGAGGCAGTTTTTCGCTAAAAAAAATGGTTGATTACCAGTGGTAAAAAAAGAGATTGTCTTCTGTTCCACAAGCTTTTACACCTCCCAGTGGCTGGCCCATGAATCTCAACGACTGGTTATGGGTTGCTTTTTGTCCTGCTACTGGATCAGCTTCAGCGGCAAGTTGTGTGCAGGCTTGAAGCCTGATCTAGAGATGGGAAAAATGCTTTCAATTATTATCAGTTACACTGAACATAGACAATTATGACGAACTTAAAAGAACTTAATATCTGTGAAGAAACCTATTGTTGTTTCTTATAAGAGATTAAGTGTCTGCAGAAGAAACAATGACTGTCACCCAAGCCAGGTGACAACATCATCATGTATAATTATGTTGAACAACAAAACTGATTTTGTGGACAAACACGTTTCTGAAATGTAAACTGAGTAATGCTAAATTTCTTGAAAGTAACATGCTCACCACCCCTCCGCTTATACTGGAAGTGTTACTAAAAAACAGAAACATAATTAACAATATCACAATCACAGTCCTTTACATTGACCACTGTGCCATGGCAACTGCTGTACGTGTGGTGTTGCTGTGGTGGCTACCTTTTTCTTCTTCTTCTTCTTCTTCTTCTTCTCTTCTTCTTCTTCTTCTTCTTCTTCTTCTTCTTCTTCTTCTTCTCCTCCTCCTCCTCCCCCTTCCTTCCTTTCTTCCCTTCTTTTCCCTCCTTCCTCCATTTCTTCCTTTTTTTATATTCTCCATCTTTCTTTCTTTTCTTCTTTCTGTAATTCTATTCTTCTTTCCATCCTCCTTCTTCGTTTCTTTCGGATGTAATTCATTAGCATCGCTTTTGTGCTGCTGTTGTGCTTCCTGCTGCTGTTGATGTCACGTAATTAGCAAGGATGCAGTTTTCGTCATCTATCCATGTTGTCTAACCATCCAGCCATCCATGCTTCAGAAACCTGATAAACCACTCACTGATTGACACACCAATCCATCCATTGATCCATCCATCAGTCAATCGATCGACTCATCCACTCGTCTACTTTTATTTTCCTCCTCTCCACCAGCTAACCCCAAATCCTATTAATGCAGTAGTTCACAAGAAGATGCCCTCTGCGTTATCTTTGCATTAGAGTCCTGGACTACCAAACACATGCCATCCATCAGTGCCAAGATGCAGTCACAGCGGGTAAAACGCGTCGATCATCTTCGTGTTATTGCGAAAGAACGAAGTCCAGCAATTGACAGACTCATGCATTTTAGAACACGCCAGCTAGTAACTTGAGAACAGAAAACACAAGAAGGGAAGGGAGCGCAGTCCGAATTTTCACACTGCAAGTTCCAAGTTTCTCAAGACACGCTCTGTGGTCAGGCTTGTGTGTCTGTCTGTCTGCCTGTCTGTCTGTCTGTCTGTCTGTCTGTCTGTCCATCTGTCTATCTTTGTCCTTGTAAACGTCTGTCCTGTCTGTCTGTCTGTCTGTCTGTCTGTCTCTGTCCATCTCTGTCTCTTTCTCTCTCTCTCTCTCTCTCTCTCTCTCTCTCTCTCTCCTCTCTCTCTCTCCTCTCTCTCCTCTCTCTGCCTCTCTTTGTCTCAGTCTCTGTCTGTCTGTCTGTCTATCTGTCTGTTTATCTGTCTGTCTGTTTATCTGTCTGTCTGTCTCTGTCTCTCTGTCTCTCTCTCTCTCTCTCTCTCTCATCTCTCCCCCCCCCCTCTCTCTCTCTCTCTCCTCTGTCTGTCTCTCTTTCATATTTTTTTAGGTCATTCCGTCCACCCCTCTCTCCCTTATTCTCTCATTGATTATTTAGAGACTTGATTTAATTATCCACAACACATACTCATAAGCGGTCAGACTCAAATCCAACAGCTCATATCTGCCTGCCAACCACACACACCACACACACACACACACACACACACACACACACACCCTTCACACACACACACACAACACACTCAAAATCTCTTCTCTCTCTCTCTCTCTTCTCTCTCTCTCCTCTCTCTCTTTCGTCTCCTCTGGCTCTCTCCTCTGTCTCTCGCTCTCCGTCCTCTCTCTCTTCTCTCCTCTCTCTCTCCGCTGTCTCTCTCCCTCTCTCTCCTCTCTCTCTCCCAATTCAATTCCTCAGAATGATCACCCAATACCCCAAGAAAACAAATTAATAAGGCAAAAAATCCAAAAGAAAGAGAACAAAACTCTCTCTGTCACCTCCAACGACTACATAACAGACAGATCTGAAAATCACATGACACCACTACCACCTCTTCATTGCCCTCAGCCTCATTCCATGTGAAAACCCTCCACACTGTCTCCATCCCCACTCTCGCCTCCGTCATGCATACGCAAATGCATCGAGTTTAAAGGTGTTGAGGTTCGTCTGCCAACCTTAAATAAAATCTTACATCAGATGCAGAAGAGGAAATAAGCGACGCCTCAAGAACGTCGTCTGTCTGTTCATTCTTAAACGGGCTGTTCTGTAGTTTTGTCCCATATCAGCCAACCGAAAAGTGGTCTTGTCATCTATATTCAGCCAACCGAAACGTGTTTTGTATTATTTAAATGCATCATTCCGTGAAACTCTCTCCCAAGCCCTTATTCTCTCATTGATTATTTTAGAGACTTGCTTGTGAATTATCCAAGCACACGTACTCATAAGCTGTCAGACTCAAGAGAGACAGCTCATAGAGAGCCTGACACACACAGGGGGGGGGGGGGGGAGGCACACACACACACACACACACACAGGCACACACACACAGACACACACACACACACACAACTCAAACTCACTCTCTCTCTCTCTCCTCTCCTCCGGGGTATCTCTCCCTCTCTCTCTCTCTCTGGAAAAGAAATCCTCTCTCTAAGCCCCAGACTCTTCTCCTACTGATCTCTCAAACCTGATGTCGGGCATCTTAGGCTTTTTAGTTTGTCTGTCTGCGCTTCCCACTTGATCTTTTTTTTCCTGTATCATCTGCGTTCTTATTTTCTTGTCTCTCTCTTTTTGGTCCTCTCTCCCCCTCTCTCTCAATCTCTAATCTGGATGTCTCACTCTCCTCTCTCTTTCTACCAATTCAATTGTAAAAGATCACCAATACCCAAGAAACAAATAATAAGGAAAACAAAAACAAAGAAAGAGAACAAAAACAAAACATAACAAACAACAAAAAAAAAACCACCTTTCAACGACTACATAACAGACAGATCTGAATCACATGACACCACTACCAAACCTGATTCATTGCCCAGCCTCATTCCATGTGAACCCTCCACACTGTCTCCATCCCCCACTCTCGCCTCATCATGCATACGCAAATGCGTCGAGTCTTAAAGATGTTTGAGGTTCGTCTGCCAACCTTAAATACAATCTTACATCAGATGCAGAAGAGGAAATAAGCGACGCCTCAAGGACGTTCCCTTCATATGTGTGTTCAGTCTTTAACGGCTGTTCTGTAGTTTTGTCACCATATTCAGCCAACCGAAAAGTGGTTTTGTCACTATATTCAGCCAACCGAAACGTGTTTTGTACTATTCCAAATGCATCATTGGTTTAAACTCACATGACCAAGGTTATCTTTTGCGAATGCAGAGTAGTTGCTTGTGAATTGCTAAAGCAGTCGTTTTCGTTACTGAATGCAGAGAGAGAGAGAGAGAGAGAGAGAGAGGGGGGGGGGGAGGGAGAGAGAGAGAGAGAGAGGGGGGGGAGGGAGAGAAAGAGAGAGAGAGGGGGAGAGAGAGAGAGAGAGAGAGAGAGAGAGAGAGAGAGAGAGAGAGAGAGAGAGAGAGAGAGAGAGGGATGGGATCGGGGGTATAGGGAGAGCAAAGAAGAAATGGAAAAGAATCAAGTCTCTAAGCCCCAGACCTCTTATCTTATTACTGATTGCCTTGTCAAACCTGATGTCGGGCATCTTAGGCTTTTTAGGTTTTGTTTGTTGAAGGTGCTTTTTCACTCTTGATCTTTTTTTTCCTGTATGCATCTGCGTTCTTATTTTGCTTGTTCTTCGTATTTTTGGTTGGAAGTTACTGATCCATCAACCATCCTTCTTAAAGGTCAATCTAATCGATAATTTGGATATAACAACGGTGGCTGTGTGTTTTTGTTTGTCTTATACAGTAGTATAAACCTCAGCAGAACTGTCATACACATAGGTACCTCGCTGTTAAATAACTGAAATGGTTGTCTGACTGTACATAAATGTCTACAATAATTCTTAACAACAATGACACCAACAGTAAAGGAATCTGACCGTCACATAATGGAATACTGTTGTTTGGGTACACACAGATGTGTAACATAATGTTTAGCACAACACATGACACATGCATAAGACTGAATGTGTGTTGCATTATCATCATCGCAGCTTGTGTGGTAGTGACCTTTTATTCATATTTTACTTTTTCTGCCTTTGTAACCCTTTCTCCTGTCTTCGTCCTAATATTTGTTCACATTTTCCCCGTTGCCGTGTGCAAAAAGCCAGTTTTATGTTGTGATTTGCATTTAGATAATAAAGCTGAACATACTCTCCAAAGTGGACACTAATAACCTTCTGCTCCATTGATTTCATGAACCGAGAAGATGTTTAATTGAAATCCAAATTCCTCTATATGAATGTATGTCATATGCGAGAAAATGGGTAATGTGGCTAAATTATTGTTTATTTGCTGTGAATGTGTGTGACCACAAATTAATTTCTCAAATTGAGATAATAAAGTTTACTTGACTTGACTTGACTTGACTTGACTATTTTCCCATATGACTTTAAAAGAATGCATTTTGTGTTACCTTTAAACATTTTATTTCGTTACTGTAACAACCTGTTTTGTATTCCGGAGGTGAAACAATGAGCTGACTAGCTAACACTGTCACCACTGCTGAGTGTTTACGTGAATTATGAATGTCAACAGCTTGGTCATGTTGTCAATCTCATGTGTACTTTTTTGAACATCTGATGTTGTTTTTCATTGCAAAACTTCTTTGTCTTTACAGTGATAGCGTAATAAGAGCCCAATGTGACTAGCTGGGCTAAAACGATAAAGAAAGTGCCCATCTGAGACTGCCACTGCACATCATGACTACTTAGCTGGACAACAGAAGAAGCAACATGAAAGACAGAAATAAGTGATTCAGGCATATAGGGGGCAGTCCAAAAATAAAGGGGGGCCTGGGAACGGTTGCCACTCCAGACAGTACTGTGTTAATTCCGACTGGTAGTCCAGTCTCCGGTCCCCAGAGCTCTGGCACTGACTAAGAGCTATCAGCCCATGGACCCGCTGCCCACTCATCGATTCCACTGTGCCAAGATCTCCTCACCAGATAGTCCACACATTCTCACCGCCTCCCCAGCCCTCACTGTCCAATCACCTGTTAAGCTAAAGGCCTGAACACCGTTGGTACCTTAAATCTTATGCGCTTTATGGAGAGGGAAGAATTTTGCTGCCAAATATTGTGCATCGCTCATGGCTGAAAAATGGTTTTACCGTCACACTGTTCCTCGTTGCCAACCTTCACATTGATCACCATATATATTAATTTCATGAAAAGGTCGTGTTATGCTCAGGGTGTTCAGAAGTTAAGCGTTGGTGCTTGAGAAAGGATACAAAATACCATCGAAAATCAGGTCGATGTAATAATGACTACTTATGCGAATGATTATAGGTATGTTCTTAACCGAACGAATACATTAACTGTATATCATGTTAACAAAAGGTTAATATTTCAGTACATGAATTGCTGTGAAAAGTATCTGGGCTTTGCAAGGGTGTCATCATCTGAGAAACATGGTGTATTCCCTGTTGTTGCAAGGCCATGATATGGATACAGTAGATAAAATGTTTAAGTTGTCCTAGCAAATAAAGTACTATGCTTGCATTTGATAACACCGTTTGCTTTAAAAAATGCATTATACATTACACTTTTATGGTGTCATCATATTCATCTGTGCTGATATACTGCGTCAGAGAAATAAGGTGCTAAAGAGATATAATCAAGCAGTTCCAAACACAGTAGGAGACCTGAGCATATTACAAACCAGCGCTAAGATACAATCAGATAATGATTACAAATCACATATCACCCACCAGTGCTAAATACAGTTAAACACCCGAAGTACTTAACATACGTCATCCATCAGTGCCTTAATGCATTCACAGACCACACTCTTGTCCAGATACAGTAGAGAATCCAACTAGCAAAAACACATACCATCCACCAAAGCTCCCAATACAGAGCACATGCTGTCTGTCAGTGCCTTGATGTAGTCAGACAGCTTGAATCATTAATTACATGCCAGTCATCGTTACCCAAATAGTGTCGGACCCGTGCTACCATACACATGTCAACAATCGCAGCCCATAATTATGCATCCAGAGAACTGAATTAACAAACACATCAATCCACCAATGTCTGGACAGAGTAAGAGACTCATTGCTATGCACATAACGTCTACCAGTGCCCAAACGCAGTTAGAGAGCCAGACTTTTGGCATGCATACCAAATACCAATGCCCAAATGTAGTCAGAGACTCTTACTTGTATACATTCCAACCACCATTGCCCAAATATAGTCAAACCTGAGCTTCAGTGCGCATACCTTGTGTCAGTGCCTAAATAAAATCAAACACCTGAAGTACCAAACATATACCATCCATCAAATCCCAAATACATTTAGAAACTCGCTAACATTTTATGCACTAGTCCCCATAAGCAGCAAGAGACCTGACCATAAACATTAGTACAATCCATCAGCCTGAGTGCATAAGAGCCATGAAAAAGTGATTACAAGCCATTCACCAATATCAAAATGCAGCCAGAGACCCACTAACAACAACACTTCAACTAGCAGTAGCCAAACATAGTCACAGACCCACTACCAACAACATGATATTATCAGTGCTGAAATGCAGTCAGGGAATTGAACTATTAGATATGTCATCCATACATTCTGAAATATTTAAAGAAAATCCAATACCGTAGTTCGTCTATCGATACCCAGAACAGTCACAGAGCTAAACTACAAACCACGTGTCATCCATCATTTCCCTAAATGCAGGCACAGTGCCTAAAACACTTCGATCATCATTGGATCATTGCGAAAGAAGGAAGTCCAATTCCCCGGTGTCTCATGCATTTGGGAACACGCGAACTGCAAGGGTTGGCAGATCGGAGAAAAGAAGCGTGAAGCATGGGCCTCAATGTCCACTCTGCGAGTTCAGTCTGCAAGGACACGCCTTGGAGTGGTGTTTAACTGAAACTTAATACATGTGCGCATACATTTGTGCAAGTGTATGCACGCGCACACACACAGCACGCGCGCACACACGCACGCGCGAACATACATGCGTGTGAGCGCAAACACATACACAGAAGCGTGCGTGCAAACGCATACACAAAAAACTGCACACACACACACACACACACACACACACACACACACACACACACACGCGCGCGCGCGCACAGTCGCAAGTTCCTGCGTGTGCATGCACACAAGAGTACACCTTCCAACAGATCTTCTCATCACTCCATGGACATTGTTAGCTTTGGGTGCATACCTCTCTGCTTTGCCCTAGTGGCGTTATCTGTTTGGTTTTCCCCTTCACATCCATGCCCACGGCTACTTCTTATCAAATCATTTACCATGAGCACAAGTTATGGGACTGCTGCCGGAGGGATGTTTTGTAGGTCCCCCTTTCAGACACGTCAGGGGCGAGGTTTGAGGGGGCGAGGAGGAAATGTGGGTGGGGATGGAATGGCGACCACTGAGTGTACTTCTATGACCAAACAATATATTATTGTAGGCGCTTAATGGGTGGTATCGTATCTACGTTAGATCCCAAGAGGCGTCACAGAACAACATTGAAGGGCTTCAGCAGTGTTGCGGTGTCTTTTGAGGTGGGTTTGACAGAGGAAGGTCTAATATTGATAGCCCCAGTGGTTGGATGGTGGTGCTGGAAAAATGAAGAACACGTTTGGATGAGGTTGTGTGTAGGAAGAGTCAGAATGAGCTCTGGGGATTACGTAATGTCAGATTTGTGTGGTCAAAAGTTTTGAAGTCGTCAGATGGTCCTAAAGTCAAATGGTTAACATAGGTAGAATGAGAGGGATGGGCATGACTTTCAATCATGCCATGTCCTAAATACTGCCAATTTCTAACAGTCTATTGCTCTCACAGCCGGTAGGCTGCGGCAACTTTAACTCCCTTTTTAGCAATTAGCACATTAGCGATGGTTGTTCCCATTAGCAACACTACAACATACAGCCAACTTCAAAATCGAACACTATATCATTGAACTGTTGGCTACCTTAAGAGCGAAGTAGGCACACATCTCTCAAAGCTAGACGCCTTCCTGCTAAAATCACCTAGTCGGTCATAAACTTTGCACTAATGCAGTTTTAGTACCTGCCTGAATCGGTAGAGGTACATCACAACTGAAATACGTCACTTGGAACGAACCACCGTAGTTTTATGGTGATATTTTGTTGCTTTTTCTTCTGAAAGACCATCTTTTCTCTTGGCAAGGTCTTTTGTCTGACTATGCCCTAAACTTGAGTAGTGTTAAAAGGTAAAAGAAGTTTGCCCCAAGACATGCTGATGCTCATTCATCCTTGTCTCGGCAACGGTTACAGTGTTTACAAAAACATGGCGATACACTCATGCGTCTTCCTAACAGTAGTATTTTTGTAAAGTATCTGTGTTTTTCCCCTTTAGGGTATACTATACTTTCACGCATAGAAATATATCTTCCTTTTATTCGGTGGGAGGTAAAAGTTTGAACTATGATTTTTTTTTTTTAATTTACACATTATTATGTAAACAGTCTACGTCAGTGTGTGTGTGTGTGTGTGTGTGTGTGTGTGTGTGTGTGTGTGTGTGTGTGTGTGTGTGTGTGTGTGTGTGTGTGTGTGTGTGTGTGCGAACGTACTTGGTGTGTGCATGCATGCATTTCTGCACGCGCGCGCGCGTGACTGTGCGTGTGTGTGTTTGTGCGTGCGTGCGTGTGTGTGTGTGTGTGTGTGTGTGTGTGTGTGTGTGTGTGTGTGTGTGTGTGTGTGTGTGTGTGTGTGTGTGTGTGTGTGTGTGTGTGTGTGTGCCTGCTTGCATGTGTGTGTGTGTGTGCGTGTGTGTGTGTGTGTGTGTGTGTGTGTGTGTGTGTGTGTGTGTGTGTGTGTGTGTGTGTGTGTGTGTGTGTTTGTGTGTGTGTGTGTGTGTGTGTGTGTGTGTGTGTGTGTGTGTGTGTGTGTGTGTGTGTGTTGCCTGCTTTCATGTCTGCGTGCTTGTGTGCGTGCGTGCGTGCGCGTGAGTGTGCGTGTGTGTGTTTGTGCGCGCGCGCGTGTGTGTGTGTACGTGTGTGTGTGCGCGCGCACGCGTATGTGTATCTCTGTGTGTGTGTGTGTGTGTGTGTGTGTGTGTGTGTGTGTGTGTGTGTGTGTGTGTGTGTGTGTGTGTGTGTGTGTGTGTGTGCGCGGTTGTGTGTGTGTGTCTGTGTGAGTGTGTTTTGTTAGTGCTGGTATGACCTGTTTTATCATCAAATGGATGTTGAGCATCCAGTGAAAACTGTTATGAAGTGTTGTTAATCAGACAAGCATGGCCTTCTCTTTCCTGATTGGTTCCTTTGACATTTTATCCTTTATCACCCTGTGGAGTGTAACCATCATGGTGAGTTAAAATGATCTTGTCTCTCTTGATTATTATTTGTGTTCCATAACATTCTTGTCTTTATTGTTTTAATTGTTACCATTTGCCTGTGTTTTAATTATAGTCGAGCCCGTGTATCTTAAACCTGAAATCCTATGAATCATCAAATTTCAGAGATGTTTGCTATTTTGATACTTGACCATTGTTGTTTGGCAGTATGCACATCAGGAGAATCTACAGGACATGTCAGTTTCTGTACCTGCATCAGACAAAATGTCTGTAACGGAAGTAGGCTCGTGAAAGGTGTGTCCCTATGCCGCCACCAGTTTTTTCACATGTAAGGGTTTCTTTGTGCATTGTCTGCCGCTGACAAATAGCAGAGAGGAGATAACGAAGAATATGGAATATAGAGGTTCATGGTACCGGAGTAGTAGGATAGGAGACGTAATACGTGGGAATGGATGCCATAACAGAAAACTCTGTTTTAATTCTGTCTGGAAGCAGTCCAGCCTCCAGAGCTCTGGCACTGACTGAGGACTCAACAGCTGTTGGAATGCTGCCCGCTTATCGATTCTTCCATGCCCGAGTCTGTTCCCCAAAACCATCTTCTCTCATCCCTGTGCCGCCCCCGCCTCTTTCCTGTCAAATCACTCGCTAATCTGAATGATTGGTCACCCTTTACACCTTTGATCATCCGAGCAGAATTGAGATTGATACTGGAAGCAGTTTTCTTGCTGAAAGTAGTTGATCACTAATGGTAAAAAGAAAAAGTCTACTGTCCCACTATGTATTACATATCTCACAGGCTGATCCTTGAGTCTTTACATCCGGCTGAAAGTTGTGTTGTGTCCTGCTGGTGGAATAGTTCTACTGGCAGATGGTACAAGCTTGTAGGTTTGAGTAATGAAATGAAAAAAGATGTTTTTATTCGTTATTATCAATAACAGTGAACGCTGGCTTGTGTTAAAAACTTAAACGAGGGTATCTGTGATTCAAACCACAGGAGTATCTTTTTAAGACTAGATATCTCGGGGGGAAAAGAATGTCTGTCCCCTGAGGCAGCTGACAATGTCGTCAAGTCTCTTGGGCAGTGAAACCGTTTTTATGTCATGATGTCTTCTGAAAAGCAAAACTTTGTGTGAACAAATACGTTTCTGATCGTGAACGTTTAACAAGTTTGGATATTAGAGCATTGCGTAATTCTATGTGTAACAGGTCAGTTTGGGTTTGTCTCTAGTTTTCCTTTTCTAATAAGCAGTATCTAACTGCATCCCAGTATATCTTCCTCTCTTTTGTGGAAACAAAAATTGTGTTGCTTTATACATTATTATGTGTTACTGCTTTTGACACCCTTCTTGATGAAGTTACACCGTATACACATCTGTTGGTACAAAAAATGTCCAGGGTATAAGGGGACAGGGTGATGACATTGTGTTAGTACATGCACGGACATCACATTCACAAGTCACTATTTCAGATTCAAGGGAAAATATTACCATTGATATGCAATATTTCATGGAATGCCAGAACTGAGCATTAGATTTTGATGAAATCGCTGTTTTCCTAATGAAGGAAGCGTGTACACAAACACAAAAATCGCGAACAGGAAGAGAAAGAATATTGCAAGAATACAACAGCAGTCGTACAGGAAGACTTTGACACTCAAAACAATAAGAGGAGAACAGGGCACGAAAGCTGGTCAGCTGGATTTCGCTTTCACAAGAGAAAGCCGGGGAATTATGGACTGAGGGTGTCGAGAAGATACCGTGTCCTCTGAACTGCCGCACATAGTCATTCTTTCTTATTGAATGGTACTAACATCAAGAAATGGAAATGGCTCAGTTCAGTGCGTATGTCCCGCCTTGAAATTCTTAACATCGATGCCCCATCCTGTATTAGACGGAAAGGGAGAATGATTTGTATTTTGGTCAGCAAAGACACACTGTCTTAGAATAACACACCGATCCTGAAGACAAAGAAAGGTAATGTGTTCAAATTCAGAACTGCTGGTATTTTATCTAGTGATTGTAACAGTAGTGGTAGTAGTAGTAGTAGTAGTAGTAGTAGTAGTAGTAGTAGTAGTAGTAGTAGTAGTAGTAGTAGTAGTAGTTGTTGTTGTTGTTGTTGTTGTTATTGTTGTTGTTAATGTTGTTGTTGTTGTTGTTGTGTGTGTGTGGTAAAAAAAAACTAATAGCACTAGGCCTGAAAAAGAAGTGTAACAGTGTTCCATTCAATACTTTGTTATGTTTAGCACTTTATTTCTGTAATAGATTCGATAATGATAACGGTGGTGATGACAGTGGTGGCAGCAGCAGCATCAGCAGCAGCAGCAGTAGTAGTAGTAGTAGTAGTGGTAGTAGTAGTAGTAGTGGTAGTAGTAGTAGTAGTGGTGTGGTGGTGGTGGTGGTGGTGGTGGTGGTGGTAGCAGCAGTAGCATTTACGGCAGTGGCAGTGTCAACAGCAGTAGTAGCTGCAGCAGCACCGGTAGTAATTGTAGCTCCAGCGTTAGTTAGTGATGTTCCTGGTCCTTTATTTTGCACATTTCATTTTTTTTTAGGAAAGTGAATAGATTAGTTCTGGTAGAAGGGGTGGAGGGAATGTTTCCTGTTTTTTCTTTGTTTCAGTTGCATTACGTGTATGCTGCTTATCTTGATTCTCGCCATATACAGCGATACGTACCTACCGTTGGCACTGTGGTAGCACCATAGAAATAAAGATGTCTTCAGAATTAAAAAAAAAAAAAAAACTCATGAAAGAAACACAGGAAAAGTCAATGGTCGTGTGATACTATCTACTAAACTCCAATTGATGAGAACAATTAAGGGGCCAGACAGACTACTTAAAGTTGTTGTCTGGTAGACATTGACACCATTGGCTTTCCAGTGACAGCATCCATGAGTCTTCCAGTTGTGATGTGATTATCCCCAAGATACGAGATAAGAGACAACGATTTAGAGTGGGAATGAGGTCAGCATGGAACTGGGTGAGAGAAGATTGCATATTTTAAGGCTTTTACTCCTTTACTTTATCACTATTAATACACAAATGAATGAATGTGTGAATGCACGTTATGAACGATCTCAGACTGACGACTTTAAAGTGGGCCAAACCAACAATATCAATCACAGTTCTTTACATTAACCATTGTATCACGGCCATTGCTGTACTTGTACTGTTACTGTCATAGATCTCCTTCTTCTTCTTCTTCTTCTTCTTCTTCTTCTTCTTCTACTACTACTACTACTACTACTACTACTACTACGACTACGACTACGACTACTACTACTACTACTACTACTACTACTACTACTACTACTACTACTATTCCCCCCCCCTCGTCCTCGTCCTCGTCCTCGTCTCCTCCTCCTTTCTTCTTTCCTTCACCCCTTCCTTCTTTCCTTCCTTTCTTCCCTCCCTCCTTCCTTCCTTCCTTCCTTTTTTCCTTCCCCCTCCCTCCTTTTCCTCCCCCCTTCTTCCTTCCCCTTCCTCCTCAATTTCATCCTTCTTCTTCCCTCAATTATTATTCACTATCCAGTATCTGATAAATTGCTGTGGATGTCCCATTGCTTTCTTGTCACAGAATTATCGTGCATTAATCTGCCTGACCATCCAACTGTCCATGCATCATTCATTGATCGCCCCATCAGTCCATCAATTGATCCATAGGTCTTTCTATCCATCCATCCATCCAGCCATCCACCCATCCACCCATCCATCCACCCATCCACCCATCCACTCTCCTAACACCCATCCATCCGTCCGTTCATCCATGCGTCCGTCGACCTATCCCCTTATTTTATTTTCCTCCTTCCCACAAGCCAACCCGAAGTCTATTAATGTAATAGTTCACAAGACGATGAGGTTTGCGTTATCTTTGCATTAGAGACTTGAACTACCAAACACATGCTATCCATCAGTGCCAAAATGCAGTCACAGCGGGTAAAACACGTCGATCATCTTCGTGTTATTGCGAAAGAAGCAATAGTCCAGCAATCGACAGACTCATGCATTTTAGAACACGCCAGCTAGTAACTTAAGAAGGGAAGAGAAAAGTGGGTCCGAATTTTCACACGGCAAGTTCACAGTTTCTCAACACAAGAGTCTCGTGTCAAGCTTGTGTTCGTCTGATTCTGCTAATGTGCTGGTTCCACTCCCACCCCCACCCCCCCCCCCCCCCCCCCTCCCCTCTCTCTCTCTCTCTCTTCTCTCTCTCTCTCTCTCTCTCTCTCTCTCTCTCTTTCTCTCTCTCTCTCTCTCTTTTCTTCTTCTTCTTCTTCTCTTCTAGGAAAGCGACTGCATTCAACCAATTGATTATTCTGTCACTTTAGAGGAGGTCGGCGAAAAAAAAAAAAAAAAAACTATTTAGTGAATCTGGAGGCCCCTGACACAAAAGTGTCGATGGTTGTGGCCTCCACGACGCTCTGGGGCAGACGGTTCCAGTCACGGATTGTTCTGGGTAGAAAAGTCTGTTGTTGGTATTGTGTGCGGCATCTCGGTTGGTTATATTGACAGTCGTGGCCTCTCCTCTGTCGGGCCACTGCAGGCTTCATCTTTTGCTTTATGCTGTTCATGCACACTTTATCGTTTCGGATTTTGTATAGAATGGTGAGGCGGGCAGTCTGTCGTCTGTCTTGGAACGAGGGCCATCGCAATTCGTCAATCATGTCTGATACACTGGAGGTGTTGCAATAGCGCCTCAAGACGAATCGAGCTACTCTGCGCTGTATGTTCTCGAACTTGTCGATGTTTTCCTCTGTATAGGGTAACCAGACTGTTGCAGCATATTCCGTGATGGGTCGCACAAGGGTCTTGTATGCTGTCTCTTTGATTCCCCGGGAGCCAATTTTCTTAAGAAGCCAAGGGTATTGTTGGCTTTCGATCAAGCATTGCTGATTTGTTAATTCCAGCTGAGGTCTTTGGTGCAAGTCAGACCAAGGTACTTTACGTTGCTAACTGTTTCTAGTGTGCGCCCGTGTAGCTGGTAATGGGGCTGGAGTACACCTTTCCTGCTGCAGGTTACAGGTAGTGTGGTGCATTTCCCTGGGTGGAAGACCATATCCCATCTCTTCTCCACTCTCTGCGTGTTGGTTGAGATGCCACCACATCATGCACTGCTGTGTCATCCGCAAACAGTCTGTGTCTCTGCCCCTGTCTCTGTCTCTGTCTGTCTGTCTGTCTGTCTGTCTGTCTGTCTGTCTGTCTCTCTCTCTCTCTCTCTCTCTCTCTCTCTCTCTCTCTCTCTCTCTCAGTTCAACAGTGGCATGACCATTTTTGGGGCGGTTTTCAAAGTTTTAATAATAAAAGTAAGGAAGAAGAGACTGGTATGGTAGAAGAAAATGAAATTGAGCCATTATTTAATCAACCTATTTCCAGTGAAGAAGTCGTTGCTGGTATTAAACATTTAAAATTAGGAAAGAGTGCAGGACCACATAGAATCATAGCAGAAAAATGTTGAAGAATGCAAACACAACTGTAATCAATTTTCTTGTTCATTTATTCACCCAGCTTTTTGATAATGGTATCTTTCCATCAGAATGGGCTAATCTATAATTGTACCAATTTACAAAAACAAAGGAGACGTGAACAATCCCGACAACTATCGTGGAGTATCACATACCAGCATTTTAAGTAAAATCTACACTTACATAATAAATGGAAGATTAACTGAATGGGCTGAAACTGAAGACAAAATAGTGGAAGAACAAGCAGGTTTTAGAGCCAGTTACGGCACCATAGACCATATGGTTACACTATATTCTTTGATTCCATCTACTCTGCAAATCGAAGCCTTACATTGCATTTGTAGATTTCAAGAAGGCCTTTGACTCGGTAAATCGGAATGCTCTATGGAATGTACTCCGTAAAAGTGGTGTTCATAGTAAATTGTACATGGCTATTAGAGGGGTCTACAACTCAGTGCTTACATGTGTGCGTGTGAAGAGTGAGTATTCAGATTATTTTGATTGTCTAAATGGAATAAAACAAGGATGCTTGTTGAGTCCACAGTTGTTTTTTCTTTTTTCATAAACGAACTGGCGATGGAATTGTCCCCACAAAAGAAGACATGGTATCCAGATGATACCTGGAGCAGTTGAGTTAGTTTTATTACTGTACGCTGATGATGTTGTCCTTCTGTCCAGAACAGTTGTAGGTTTGCAAAACCAACTAAATGTATAGAAAGAAGAAGCAGACGACTTAGGCTAATCAGTTAACTTGGATACGACGAATATAGTGGTCTGTAGAATGGGTGGACACCTATCAGTGTATGAAAAATGGTCTTATGGAAATGCAGATGTTCAAGTAGTTAATTCATATAAATATCTTGCAATGATATTTTCAACAAAATTAGCTTTCCGTTACGCATGGGAAGAATCTCTGAGAAAAGGGGAAAAAAGGTGCTATTGAAATTCTGAAATCCCTGAGAATTGTACAGACTGTGGTATATTTTGGGAAACGTTTGATACACAGATAAAACCTCTTCTTGCATATGCAGCTGAAATTTGGGGCTTACATGAAAATTCGTAGATGGAAAAAGTACATACGTATGCTATAAAGCATTTCCTTCAAGTATCTATTCATTCATCCAACACCGTTTTATATGAGGAATGGGCAGATACCCTTTGTATATAAGTACATTTGTGAAATGTATTAAGTACTGGTTGAAGATCTTCAAGCTACCCCAGTCCCGTTTGAGCAGGCAAGCGTATGATATCATGCTTCTAGAAAATGAAGAAAAGGTTAAGAAAACTGGGCTCATAAAATAAAGAAAGTCCTTTCAGAACAGGGCTTTGGAATACTGTGGATGACCCAGGAAATAGGAATTGAGCAACAGTTCATTGCGGAATTTAACGACAGGCTTATTTGTTCTTTTAAACAAAATTGGCACTCAGATATGGAAAGCAAAGAAAAATATCGCTGGCTTTTCTCATTTAAGAATGTGTTTCATTCTGAAAAGTTTCTCAATGTCATAACAGGTGAATGGCACAGAATAAATTCTGCAAGATTTAGGTTGAGAACTTTAGGTTTTAATGCGAACAAAAGATAGTTTGAATGTGAAACATCCACAGAATCTCCTTGTCCTGCATGTAGACATATTATTGATGACGAAGAACACTTTCTATTCCACTGTACTGGTTATTATGAAGTGTGGACAAGTTGTTCATTTTTTCCAGTTAGATATAGCAAAAAGACCAAATGTCGCTGTCGTGTTATCATCAGATGATGGACTTTTAATTAAATCAGTTGCGAAATTCATCGCGGAAGCATTGAAAATTAGACAGATGAAGGATAGCGAGATCTAAGATAATACATTATAAGAGATATCTGAATGAAAATTATCATTCATCGCATGTGTAAGAGATCATAAAATGCAATGTCATCATTTGATTGAGTGGATGGTCGAGTCAGTCTTAAGTTTTTTCTTTGTTTGTTTGTTTGTTTTTTTTGTTTGTTGCCTTAATCTTACTGCGTTACTCCCGTGCGTGAGGACATAACGAAATGTTCCGAATTTATTTGTTTTTGTTAACCTTGGATTTGATACACACTAGAAATGAAAGTGTACTCTTTGTTTGCAGGAAAGGAAGAGGGAAATGTTACTGTTCTGTTACCCCCCCCCCCCCCCCCCCCCCCCCCCCCCCTTGTAAAAGACCTCTTGGGTAATGACAATAAAATATCAAAGTAAGTCTCAGAATCTCTCTCTCTCTCTCTCTCTCTCTCTCTCTCTCTCTCTCTCTCTCTCTCTCTCTCTCTCTCTCATCCATCCTGTAATCTATGTCTTTCTATTTCATTATTCGCCTCTCTACCTTTTTTTTTTTTTTAAAAAATCTTATTCTCACGTTCACTTCTTTTAAGAAACGTGATCTAATCATCCATGACACATAAACATGATGCATGCATACTAAAGCTTAATTCTCCATATATGCCTGCACACACACACACACACACACACACACACACACACACACACACACACACACACACACACGCGCGCGCGCGCGCGCGCGCACACACACACACACACACACACACAAATGTACGCACACACACACACTCTCTCTCATATTATATTATTATAACCATTCAACAACAAACAAACAAAAACCAAACATTTTTGAACAACTACAAAACAAACACATATTTCATTTCACATGATCCCTTTACTACTTGACTCAGAATCCGACCTCATCCTCTTTCCTTCTTCTTCCTTCCCCCATTCCTCCTCCCTCCCCCTCCACCGCACACCTGTGGTCATTATGCATACACATGTGCTCGACCGCAGACCTGAAATAAACGTAGCCACATTGAACGTAAAAGTCGACTAAATTGAGTTCGTAGGACGTTCTGCCTAAGTGGTAGTTCATTCTGTTACAGCTGTTCTGTGTATTACTCGCCACACCTAACAGACCAAACTGGGTTTGCAACATTTCAATGCATCCTTGATGAATTACCCTTAACCTAGATTCTCCTTTGGACATGCAAACGAAGAACTGCCTGTAAGTTGCAGATGCAGTTTTTTTTTTTTTTTTTTTTTTTTTTTTTTGCTTTTACAACTGAATGGTGTGTGTGTGTGTGTGTGTGTGTGTGTGTGAGAGAGAGAGAGAGAGAGAGAGAGAGAGAGAGAGAGAGAGAGAGAGAGAGAGAGAGAGAGAGAGAGAGAGAGAGAGAGAGATGGGGTTGGGAGTATGGGGAAAGCATGTGAAGAAAGTGGAAAAGAATGAAGTCTCTAAGCCCCAGACCTCTCATCCCTTTATTGATTGCTTTGTCAAAACCGATGTGGGGCACAATGTTTTCTTTTTGGTTTTTGTTTGTTGACGTTTTTTTTTTTTTTCTTCCCCTCAATCTTTTAAAAAATTCTTCCTCAGTCAGTCGGTTTTCTTATTTTGCTCTTGTTCTTGTTCATGTTCATAGTATGTGTTCATCCTGACCCATCAACTATCCTTAATAAAGATCGACACAACTGAAAAATTGTGGATGTACTATCGTAGTTTGTGCTTTTTGTTGTCTTATAATAGGTCTGTACATAAAAAAATAAACGATAATAGAACGATTGCCATGGAATTTCTTGGACAGAAGGTCAGAGGGGATAACACAATAAACATATGAAAGAATGAAGACAGTTTAGTAGTAATAGTAGTAGTAGTAGTAGTAGTAGTAGTAGCAGTAGTGGTGGTGGTAGTAGTAGTAGTAGTAGTAGTAGTAGTAGTAGTAGTAGTAGTAGTAGTAGTAGTAGGTTAATGGCAACAGCAGCAACAGCTGAAGTAGATGAAGCCATAGCAGTAGCAGTAGAAACAGCAACGATAATAGTATCTGCAACGTTAGTTAAGGGTGCTCATTTTACCTTTATTCTGCTTTTAATTTGTGTTTTATAATTTACATTAATTGCTTTACTTTATTTCACGTAGTTAATCATTTATTTGCTCATCCGTTTATTCATTCATTTACTTCTATATCTATCTACTTTTTTTTTTTCTTTCTTATATTATGCAAGTGGATGGAGCAGTTGTGGCAGAAGAGGTACTGGACATGTTTAGTGCTCTTTAAATTGTGGTACTTTATGTGGCTCATCTGGATTCTCTCCATATACAGTGATACGTAGTAGCATCTCAGCAAAAAAAACCCACCGTGTTTTAAGACTCCATGCGATGAGAAGACACACAGTAAAAGTCACAGCAATGTTACTGGTCATTTGATACTGCTTACTAAGCTCTGATTGATGACAACAACCAAGGGGCCAGACAGCCCCAGAATCGCTGTTAGGTAGACACTGACAGAGCCCGTGCATCTTCCAGTTCCAAAGTAATTGTTCCAAATTCACGAGAGACAAAGTTGCGGAGAGGGAATAAGGTCAGCACAGAATGAGGTTTTGGAAGATTACATATGTTAAGGCTTTTCCTCCTTTACTTTGTCATGATCAATACATAAATAAATGAATGGTTTAATGCAAGCTATGAAAACCTTCAGATAGTTCTTTTGATGTGGATGAAACCAACAATATCACAGCCACAGTATTTTACATTACCCACTGTATCTTGGTAACCGCCCGTACTTGTGCTGTCGTTGCCATGGACATTCCTCTTCTCTTCTTCTTCTTCTTCTTCTTCTTCTTCTTCTTCTTCTCTCTTCTTCTCATTCATCACATCATCTTCTTCTTCTTCTTCTTCTCTTCTTCTTCTTCTCTTCCTCCTTCTTCCTTCCTTTCTGCTTACTTCCTCTCCTTGTTCATTTTTGTCTTGCTTACTTCGTCCATTCTACCCTTCTTTCCATCCTCCTCCTTCTTCCCTTGATCTTCATTTATTATCCAGTACTTGTTAAATTGCTGCAGTGGTTCCTGCTACAGAATTGTCCACAGAACGCAGTTTTTTTTTCGTCGTGTATCCATCTGCCTAACCATCCAACCATCCATACGTCATCACCAATTGCCCAGTCAGATCCTGCATTGATTCATCTATCCATCCATCTGTCCATCCACCCTCTTATTTCATTTTCCTCTCCCCACCACCAGCCAATCCGAGAACCTATTGATGCAGCAATTCACAAGAAATTGCCTTCTGCGTTATCTTTGCATTAGAGACCTGAACTACCAAACATGCCATCCATCAGTGCCAAGATGCAGTCACAGCGGGCAAAACACGTCGATCATCTTCGTGTTATTGCGAAAGAACGAAGTGCAGCAATGGACGCACTCATGCATTTTAGAACACACCAGCTAGTACGTTTAGAACGGAGGAGACAAGAAGGGAAGGGAGCGTGGGTCGAATTTTCACACTGCGAGTTTCCCGTTTCTCAACACACACTCTGGTGTGAAGCTCGTGTGTTCATCTGACTCTGCTAATGTGCTGGTGCCCCCCCCCCCCCCCCCCCCCCCCTCTCTCTCTCTCTCTCTCTCTCTCTCTCTCTCTCTCTCTCTCATTCTGTTCCCTTCTCAGTTTCTTCTCATTCTCACATCTAATTGTTTTAAGGAACCTGATCTGAAAATCCATAACAGATACATATAATGCTTGGAGACTCAAGCCTAAATGTTCATATAGCCTGCACACACACACACACACACACACACACACACACACACACACACACACACACATATATATGCCTGCACACACACACACACACACACACACACACACATGCACACACACACACACACACACACACACACAAACGCGCGCGCGCGCGCGCGCGCGCGCGTGCGCACACACACATGCAGACACACACACACACACACACACACACACACACACACACACACATACACACGTGCACACACACACACACAACACACACACACACACACGCGCGCGCGCGCGCGCGCGCGCGCGCGCGCGCGCACACACACACGCACGCACGCACACGCACGCACGCGCGCGCGCGTGTGTGTGTGCTTCAGCGCACGACTTCTTGTCTTTATGTTGACAGTGCC
>JADBJO010003848.1:135000-140000 GCA_016801955.1 Conus betulinus | reverse complement strand
TTCCAAACATGTGTGTGTCGGTAGTATTTAATTTCCTTAGAGTTTTCAAAATTTCTATCTCTCGTTTTTTGCCTTTTCTAATTGCTTGAGACCACTCTAAATTCCAACTTAATTTTGTTGTAAAAATAACATACCTAAGTATTTGTAAGAATTGGTTACTTTAACTTCATAATTACCATACAAAAAAGCTTCATTCTTAGCCAAATAACCACCTTTACGAAGCACATTAATATTGGTTTTGTCAAGGTTTGCTGTCAACTGTAATTCATCAGCTTCACGTTCATGATTATGGGCATTCGCTGGCAGGACAAAGTCACAAACCAAGAGGTGTTGGACAAAGCTGACGTTACAAGCATTGATCCAATGTTGCTGAAGGCTCAGCTATTTGGACTTGGCACGTCACCAGAATGGACGACAGCCGCATTCCCAGACGACTGATGTCTGGTGAACTCAAGGAAGGCTCACGCAGTCAGGGAAGGCCCAAACTGAGATACAAAGATACCCTTAGGAGCAATCTCAGACGGTGCGGCATCCAGCCTCGCGAGCACAAAACCCTTGTGTTGACAGATAATCTTGGAAGTCTCTCACCTTCAAAACAACGGCTGCCTTCGAAGAGGACTGAAGACTGCGTTTCAGACGACACAGGGCATCGTCCTCCTCAGTCCCAAACTCAGATCATCGATGTGACACCTGTGGGCGCCTGTGTGCTTCCAGCTTAGGGCTGTGGAGTCACATGCGCTGTCATCGCCATCGCTGATGACACAGACCATCGTCTTCGTCGGCTCCCGACAGACTACTGCTACGTTTCAAAATGTTCAGTTGGTTTAGCAGTCCTACTGCTATTTCCGGACAACAGAATTACACCATCGGCAAACAGCATCAGAAAAATATCCACAGCGCCTGGACTAATTTCAATAGCATGTTTACTATTCCTTGAGAGTTCTAAACCAAGCTCATTGATGAAAATTGAAAACAAATGTGGGCGTAAAAGACAACCCTGTTTGACTCCACGTGGGCAGTTGAAAAAATATCAGAATAAACACATTTCTCACGACACACAGGTCAAGACAGAGTCATACTTTCCACGTAATGCCATGCATAACTTTCCGTTAACTTCGTTCTATCTAAGAACATTCCATACAATATTTCTGTTTACAAAATCAAAAGCTTTTTATCTGAAATCAACGAAAGCGACGTACAACTATGCATTTTTAAGAATATCTTTTTGTAGAAGAGCGAACAACGTAAAGATGTAGTCAGCTGTGCTATATCCGGCTCTAAATCTTGCTTGCTTTTCCACGATTTTCTCTTCCCAGTCCCAGTCCCCCAACGTTTTAATCTCACATCTAAAATGTGTGCATAAACTTTGCTGAAAACACTTGTCAATGCTACACCTCGGAAGTTATCAGGAGTCTTCACATCTTTCTTTTTGTGGATAGGAACGATGATTGATTCAGCCCATTCAATCGGAAATGACCCGCTCTGAAACAAACAATTGAATATAAATACCAGAACATCGATTGCCAAATCATTAGAATTTGTTAGCATTTCCCTTCAATTTTATCTGACCTTGCACTCTTCCCACCTTTCAAATGTTTAATGCTGTCAATCACTTCTGGTTTAGCAATTGGTTCGTTGAACAAAGGGTCGTCTGTTTTATTTTATTTCTCTTTCTAATTCTTGTGTTTCCATTCCATTGCCTTCCATGATGTTACTAAAGTGATTAAAGACATTGAATAAATCATCGTGCCATTAGTGACATGTAACATCATTGTATAGCGTTGCCTTTCTGTTTACGTCTCTTAGTGCTGACCAGAAATGCTTTGGGTCATTGGCTGCCTCTTTTAACCTGATCATTTTTTTTTCTTTTTCTTTGTCCTCAGATTAATGTTTTGTACTCATTCTTTGACATAGTCACCTTTATGCTCCGTCTTATATTGCACGGTTTTAGCTTTCCTGTGTCACTGAAACAGATTTTTAACCAGACGTTGTTTTTGAAGAGAGAGAGAGAGAGAGAGAGAGAGAGAGAGAGAGAGAGAGAGAGAGAGAGACAGACAGACAGACAGACAGACAGACAGACAGACATTCAGAAATGTATTAGAGAACTCAGAAATTAACTATTACCGCAACTGTATTAACCCAATTCTGGAAAAAATCTAATGGCCTCATCAAGACCCGACCTTGCCTCCATACCTAGAGAAATACAAAGCTTAATGCATAGAATGCGGTTGAATTCACTTCGGACAAAATTCAGCAAAAATGTTAAATGTATGTGTGGAGAAAGAGTTGGAGTTGAACATCTATTAATTTACTGTCCAAGAACAAAGGAAATTATTAGCAAAACTGGTGACGATACTCCATCTGATGGATTCGGTTCCCTGTCTCTATCTAGATTATTAAATGACTGGTTCTATCTTTACACAATTTGCAAAAGTTTGTCACGTAGTTCAGTTGGTATATATCTTTAAATTTGTTTAACATTTTTTTGAGTGGTTAACCGTTCGTTCTTCTACACATTAACCGACCTGCATCGTACTACCTATCCAAATAAGATTGACAGTGCTCAAGAACTGACAAAGTGGTCCATTGGACGCTCTCCCTAAAGTGTTACATATTGTGTAATTGGATTTTTTTTTTCACTTTAAATAATGTTTTCTGAGGGGGGGGGGGGGGGGGGGGGGGGGGGGGTTGCTTTATTTGTTCTTGTAATTGAATCATACAGGCATGCACATGTTCACACACACACACACACACACACACACACACACACACACACACACACACACACACACACACACACACACACACACACACGCACGCACGCACGCACGCACGCACGCACACACACGCACGCACGCACGCACGCACACACACACACACATACACACACGCATGCTTGCGCGCACACTCACACACACTCACATCGTCTGATATCACTTTTAGTGGGAAGACGTTAAACTGAAGAACAACAACACAACAGACAGACAGACAGGGTTGAACAAGATTTGACAGGCTTGTATCTACAAACAGCACATCAACGACAACAATAACAGTAACAACAATGACGATAACAAGATCGACAACAGCAACAACAACAACTACGACGACAACACCAGAAACAACAACAACACAGCAACGACGACGACAAAAAACAACAACAACAATAACAACAACCGCTATGACGACAACAACGACGACAATAACACCAGCAAGCATAATAAAGTATTAGGCTGTAAGATAAAAGTAATCTCAAGTCAGGGAATGAAGGATCTGTATTCACAACAACAAAAAAACAACGACAAATAACAGCAACACCAACAACAACTGCAGCAATATCTGCAACAGGAGTAGTGAACACAGTTTCTAGAAAAGGAAATGGAAGATAAAAGTAGCAGCCCGGAATCTGTGTCCACCAAAACATAAAAATAAATAAAAAATGAACTCAATAAGCTTAAAGACAGCGATGAAGAATAAAAGAAGAGTTGGGAGAACAGGGTTTGTATCCACAAAAAAGCCAAACTCCAGGAAAGGAATGCATGATAAATTTCAGGCATAAGAGAGAAAGGAAGGATCAACATTGACATCAGCAACGAAGGAGTAATAAAGGTAAGATCCAAGAAAGGAATGAAGATGGATTTGCAAAGGCTTTCTGGGCATTAACACATTATTCGGAGCGATTCTTTTGCCCCTGAGAACTCGTCTAAACCATGTTTTTATTCCATGAGCAAACCTCTGCAGTAAAAGGAAAACGTTTTGAAAAGAGGCTGTTAATTGCTTTTATTCTTATCTGTAGAGTTTGATTTCCCGAGGTGTTCTTGTCTCAGCCATAAAGCTTGTCCATTTATGGTGTTAAAGCCACAAGATCAGTAGGCTGCAATGTTTTTTTTGATGGCCCATGACAAAGACATTACACGTGAGTAACAAACCGACATACGACATACTCTCTCTCTCTCTCTCTCTCTCTCTCTCTCTCTCTCTCTCTCTCTCTCTCTCTCTCTCTCTATATATATATATATATATATATATATATATATATATATATATATCACAAATAAAATTAGAGAGCCCGTAAAAACTCTAAAAATGCTCAACCAAAGAGAGGGAGCGACATAAGTTTTAAAAATATGATTAAAAAGGAGATTAAAACCGACAGATCTCTTTCGAGCAATGGCTCTCGTCAAGGGATACACTCTGGGCACCCCACCGGTGTTATATATATATATATATATATATATATATATATATATATATATATATATATATATATATATATATATATATATAGTGTGTGTGTGTGTGTGTGTGTGTGTGTGTGTGTGTGTGTGTGTGTGTGTGCAAGCGTGTGTGGGCATACATGAATATGATAGCTTGATTGTGTTTTTATTGAATATTTTAGATAGTACATGATCTTTTGGAAATGTTGTAAGAATTTTAAAGAATTCTTTTCCTACATTAGTCTTTATTCTTCCATCATATGGGGGATTATACCATATGATCTTCCTTTTCCTGTTTTTCTTATTACTGTTCATGTTATTATCTGGGTTATATTGTAGTTTGTAGTTGTAGCCACTTTTTTTTTTCAGTGCCTCTTGGTATTCAACTGCTGCACTGTGTGAATACTTTCTCGTTGCATGACAGGTTAGATAGTCTTTTGTTTTATGCCATTGGGTATTGGGTATGGTTTTTAGGATAGAAGGTGGATGGTTACTTTTGATGTCTACGCAGATGGGTATGTCGTTAGGTTTTTTTATATGATTTGTATACATGGTCATTAAGGTCTAATGTTATGTCTAGGTAGTTTACTACCTTCTTGTTGGCTTCTACTGTGATTTTTAAGTTATGTTTTTGGAAGATTTTACAAAAGTTCTTTTTTTTATTTTTTTTAATGGTTTTTGGTTTATTGTTTAGCGCGGCGAGGCCGTCGTCTCTGTACAAACCAACCTGCTTACCAAGTGTTTTCTGTATATTAGATAGCATGAATAGTCCAACTAGTTCACATG
>JADBJO010003848.1:97500-110000 GCA_016801955.1 Conus betulinus | reverse complement strand
GGCAGGCAGACAGCCAGAAACGAGACAGAGAGAAAAAAGAGAGCTAATAAATACATGGATATAAAAATGAATAAACGATGTATATTTGTTATTTTTTCCCTCACAAATTGACAGTCTTCTGAGAGCAAAAGCAGAATTTGTTGGTCGCAAAACAAAGGAAGAAACACACTGCACAACAAGCAACACGCATTTCAACATACTGGGTCTTCCTCTGGCAGGACAAGTAACACTCAGAATAATGAACAGAAAAGACGAACATCAAGTCACTGATCTTATCGTTCTGGGTAAAACGGAGTACACTACACAAGACAGCGAAGCAGAGAAGCAGCAAATGGATCAGGTATAACTGAACCAGTCATGGTTTCCTCACAAAATAGGAATAACTTTATATGCGTAATAAATGTTATCAATGAAACTTGCGCACATCATTGCTAAGAACGGACTAGATCCTATATTTTATATTTCTTTTGGCCTTTCCTTCCATCTTTCATTCTTCTTTCATTCTTCCATTTTTTTTTTTACCGGTCTCTTTCTTTCTTTCTTTCCATTTTCTCTTTTCCGTCTTTCTGTCCTGTCTTTGAACCTGTCATCCTCCTTTACGATGTTTATTTCGTTCGTTTTTTTTTTTCCTTCCTCCTTCCGCCTTTCCTTTATTAATTCTTCCTTCCGCCCTTCATTCCTTTTTTCTTTCCTCATTTTTTTTTCCCATCCCACCCATCCCATTTCCTCCCTGCTTTCCTTAGGTAAACATAATCCCCTGGAGTTTCCTTTCTCGGCACGAAGGAATCGGCGCTTAGAGTAGAACAAATAAATGCTACATCAATTGTGACATCGGGGAAGAACACAACAAACATTTAAACTACTATCTAAAGCGAACACACACACACACACACACACACACACACACACACACACACACACACACACACACACACACACACACACACACACACACACACACACACACACACTACATGCGTACACAACCCACCACAAACTGGGTTTATCGTCATTTCAAACGCTATTTGGAGAAATAAACAAAGTTTAGATATGGGTATATAAATCTAAGGCACATGGGTTTATTGTCATTTCTGTACGCTGTACGCTGTTTGGAGAAATAAACAAAGTCTAGATATGGGTCTATAAATCTAAGGCACATAATTCGCGTAACTAGAATGTTCTGCGACGACTTTAATAAAAAGAAGAATATAAAAAAAGTATGAAAAGAATGATACTTGATGTTTCTACTGGTTAAATACCATCTTAAAAGAACTATTTAGAAGGTTACGAATATTCGAAGATTGTTTCTGACAACAAAATATGCCGGGACCTGTGCCGAAAATAACTGCTGGAAGCTGCTTGAAAGAAATAGTGGAATACGAAAAGATAAGACACTTTCCGATTTGACAGGTTGGTAAATCCGTTTTGCAAATAGGAAAAACACACCCACACACAAGCACACACACACACACACACACACACACACACACACACACACACACACACACACACACACACACACACACATGTACAGCTGCAGGTAGAGTGTTCCTTACCACAAAATTTGGAGTACTTGCGTCAGATAGAATCGACAATGGTATGGTATGCTCGAAGGAGAAACTACACCCACGTTAAGAATATCGAACTTTGCTCCTTCTTGAAATAGTATTCATCATTACATTGGGGCAGGTGTTCTTTTCGTCCTTTTGCTTTGGCTCCACATTACACACAGGATCCAAGTTTTGACATACCACCAGATGAGCACGAACAGTTTACCCCGTTTCTCAATCTTTTGTGTCACTGGTGAACGGTCAGTGGTTCAAGCAGTTACAAGCCCGCCTTTGTACCACCCAGTTTCGGTCTCACCTGATCTGACAACTGATCCTGAGTTTATCAGAATCTGATTCCCGTGCATGGAAGCATTAGACTGGCTGGAAAGTCATGGAAAGCGATTAACACAGTTTCTGCCTGTTCTGACAACTGTGGCATGGACGTGATGGGATGATGGTGATTTGGTGATCGAATTTTACCTGTGTGGCGATGCATGCTACGCATGCTAATGCTAAGGTCCTGTCATGATGATTAAGAGTTCATATCATGGTCAGACTCGCGGTCACGATGGTGGCCATCTGTACGTAGAAGTCCATGCTAGAAGCCGATTTCATGTACGCGTGACCTGACTCGGACCCTCACGATACTCATCCACATCCAAGCCGTTACCAAGGCCATTGATATACGATTGATATTTGAAGTGCAACTCTACACTGACTACCAAGCTATCCTTGCCACGTTTCTGGAAAAAAGAAAAATACTGTAACCTTTAGTTTTATAGATAGATGGATTGAAGGCATGTGACACCAAGCCGAAGATATCAGTTCTACTTTCTCAGCTAGCGCGCATGCAACTGAAAATATACAGAAGAAACCAGGAAATTCTCACAGAGGAGGATAATGGTTCACAAACACAGATCAGCACTTATACAATATCTACATAGCAATCATACAAAAGGTCACACACACACACACACACACACACACACACACACACACACACACACACACACACACACACACACACACACATACACGAGCGCGCGCGCGCGCGCGAGGATATTCATATTTAAAAAGGACTTTATTATCCTGCAGACGAAATATTTAAGTAAAAGGAAATCTTATTCCCGACAAGAACAACCTGCGGAAGAAATAGATGAAAACAAAGGATCAGTGATGTAAGACTGCTACAACCCGCAGAAGACATACATAACAAGAGTTTAACAATTGTTTAAGGCCGGTAAAGTTATATATTTCATGTATATGTGCGTTGAGCAGATAAGTTCACAAAACAGCATTGGTTTTATTTTTAGCATTGGACATGTTTATTACACATGCCTCTTTGATATATCCTTTCCCTTTAATTCTTTAAAATTGCTAATAGGCTCTTAAGAATGCCAACTATTATATTTTTTTCCCAGATTTCAACCCGAAAATTGCCCCATAGTGGAGTTGAAGTATTGTAATGGATACCGTCTGATCAGTCAACGATCGCGGCTCTCCCAGATCGCAAACAAAAGTCAGCTTTCGAAAATGTCAATGCAATCTCTGCCTTCTCTCTCGAGGCCTAATGATTAATTCAACACCAGCAGTGGCAACAAGCAGCAAGCAGCAAATGGGTGAGAACAAGAACACTCCCCGTGTACTGCCGGGCCGTCAATAGCGCCGCTCAAATATTTGCCCAATCAATAGGCAGTTCCCTCAAACCAGCCGAAACGTCAGACAGAAAAAAAAAATGAGGAAGAAGAAGAAAAAAAAGCTAACAGCAGCTGGCCAAGGGGAGAAAGAAATTATATCAGTTAAAAAACGCAGCGGCCAGGCAATTAGAGAACCAGAGCGCACTCACAACCCTCTCTCCCCTCCCCTCCACCCCCTCCCCCACCCCCCCACATCCCATACACACACTCTTTCCTGCTGCCCTTTCCCCTGCCCCTCAATCAGCACCATCCCTCGTCTCCCTTCCACTTCCATATATTTCTATTCCAGAGCCTCCCTTCCCTTCGAACGTGTAAATAAAATGACGGGACATGGTCGAGCTATAATTCAATACATTCAGTTTCAGTTTTCTCGAAGAGACGGCGCTGCGTGGAAATTGCTGGTGTAGGTCATGTCATTTTTTGAGAGCGTAATGTTAAAGTTACCAGATGGATTAGCCAATAAATGAATGAATGCATGAATGAATGAACCAGTGAATGAATGAATAAATGAATGAAATATGTTGAAAAATAAACATAATTGGAAAGAAAGAAATAAAAGAGAGAGAGAGAGAGAGAGATAAAAAACGATTGAAAGAAAGATATCAGCTATCGAGGCACAGTGATAGACTTACGGACGGGGACCGAAGGTCGTGAGTTTGAATCCCCTTAAAGAGGTATGTATACGGGTGTGTGTGTGTGTGTGAGTGTGTGTGTGTGTGTGTGTGTGTGTGTGTGTGTGTGTGTGTGTGTGTGTGTGTGTGTGTGTGTGTGTGTTTGCTTGTGTGTGTGTGTGTTTGTATATGTTCATCAGACTCAAATGCATCGAACGCTGAGCTGCTGAGTGCGCTGTTGGCTCATATGGGAAGACTAGAACCAAGTAATCGAGTTTGTGCCTTTAATTAATCATGGACAGACTTTTATTAGCGTTGCACAAAGTTCCTTCTAAACATTTCAGGTGTCGGTGTCGTCGCTCGGTCCTGGATGACAATGAAATATGGGTCTAAAAGGGAACGGTAGAGATATAGCCCTTTGATGTAGAGTCAGGCAAGAGAGGTATTTCGTAAGCACAATTGCTGTCATCCTTGTGTGTGTGTGTGTGGGGGGTTGGAGAGGTATTTACGTGATCCTGTCATAGTGAGGAATTTATACACTGTTCAGTCCTACAGGCGGCGCTCCGAGAATCCGGGACTGTTTGTCTGAACAAAAAGTAACTTCCAGGCACGTCATTCTTCAAAGTAGCTACAAAGTCAGGTTAGTTTACACAATGTGTGTGTGTGTGTGCGCGCATTCAAGTATGTCTGAATGTATGAGTGGATGGATCAAGGACTGGACACATGGGAAAATAGATAAAAAAAAAAAAACAGAAAGTGATAAAGTTCAGCCAAATATGTTAACCATGAATGACAGTCGACTTGTACCATATTTGTTTATTTTAGATACACATAGCTACTACATATCTATCTACATATCTCTCTCTCTCTCTCCGATTAAGTATTGGAAGAAAAGTGCAGGTTAACTATTCTTCCGTCATTATAGTAATGACTTGGCAAAGATTTGAACTAACCGAAAACAGAAATAAGGGGGATGGGGTGAGAAGAGGTTAATGATGAAGAAAATGGGAATATAACAATACAAATATATAACATGATGATGAAAATCCTTCACTAGCTGCATGAGAGAACCATTGTAATTCCTTTTCAAGACGTATCTATTTGTATTATCTGTTCCTAGACCTTTCGTCCGCTGCATCGTACTCATCGCGAGTCACGGCTGACTGAGCCTGTGCTACTGGCGTCGGTAGAGACACACCACAGTCCATAATTCTGTGGTGTTCTCACCACCAAGGGTTCAAAAAGTATTCAACAGCACTCCCAAAGTAACCAGCGAAGGGTAGTAAGAGAAATAAAAAGAAAGTGTGGATAGGAAAAAAGTTGCTGAAAAAACTAAAAACATTATGCAAACAGTATAAAATGTAGGGGACAATATTTGAGCTTATACTTGAAGATCCATTCAAGGATGCAAGGGAGATCAAAAGATATGGAACAGTCTGAGTGGTCAGCTCTACATTCTCAGCGGCGAAAAATTGTGCAGAACAAATTTTACTTGGATCTCCTAAGAGACGCAATCTCCCACTGTTTGACCAAACAATATATTGCTGAACAATTAAGGAGTATATATATATATATATATATATATATATATATATATATATATATATATATATATATAATATTCATATATATATATCTGTGTGTGTGTGTGTGTGTGTGTGTGTGTGTGTGTGTGTGTGTGTGTGTGTGTGTTTATGGAAATGGCATTGATACGGTTCGGTGTATCCAGAACAGAGTGTTAACCTGTTTGCTTTATCAAAAACGTAATCAATGAAGTTAAACATGCAATTATTATATTTGTGAAACACCCGATTCATTGCGCTCAGAAACAGAAATTCCTTGTTTTCATGCTATCCCTACAAAACACATACCAAACATTTCGATAAATCTGTAACCAAAACAGACCTATTTAAAACGAATCTGCCTCAGACATAAAAGTTTAGCTAAGATATTAAAAAAAAAAAAATGTGTTCTAATTTTCGACCCCGCTGTAACACCATACTCAGTTATACATGCGCTGTAATAGAGATCGTCTTTCGGTCAGTCACCAAGCACAGCTCTCCCGGACAGCAAACAGGGGACTGGTTTGGACGATGAGAAATGCAGTCTCGCTACCTTCTCTCCAGAGAGTCATGGTTGATTTAACGACACTGGTAGCAGCCGAAGCAACACGAACAAATGAGCAAGGACGAAAATACTCCCCGTGTGCTGCCTGTACAATGAACACAGCACAGCGGTATTTTTTGTTTGTTCGTTTGTTTGGTTTTTGACATTGCAGTACCTCTCTAGTGACATCTCCCTCCCTCCCCCTCCCTCCCTCCCTCTCTCTCTCTCTCTCTCTCTCTCTCTCTCTCTCTCTCCGGTCCCCCTGGCAAAACTTTACAACTGGTCCAAACGACACTTTTCATTTTATTTACCGGTATAGACACTCAAGCGTGCACGCACGTGCATGCACGCACGCACGCACACACACACGTGACCATATGCATGCACGAATGCACACATGCTCAGACAGACAGACAGACAAAGACACACACACATACGCACATACTTATGGACACACACACACACACACACACACACACACACACACACACACACACACACACACACACACACACACCTATGCACACACACACCACACACACAAGTGCACACACACACACACACACACACACACACACACACACACACACACACACACACGAGACACACACAAACACACACACACAGACACACAAAGTGCAGATTCTATAACGACTACTAAGAGAGAGAGAGAGAGGAGAGAGAGAGAGAGAGAGAGAGGAGAGAGAGAGAGAGAGGAGAGAGGAGAGAGAGAGAGAGAGAGAGAGACTCGATGCCAATCAGGCAAGTCGGTGTTTGGCAAGAAAATCTATCAAATTTCCATGGGAAATGTTTGAATGGTTCAACAGATATGATGATTTTAAATGTGTCTTGTGCCACCCGGAACTAAAGGTAACAAGGCAAAGAAGGCCACAGAGAACAATAGCAGACCGAGAAGTACTGGTATTATATAAAAACATTGTCAATGGGTGCTTCCGCATAAGTAGCTCAAGGCTGCATGCAGACAATTGAAATCCAATCATGTTGATCCAGTAGTCTCGTTTATTTTAAAAGCGCTTGCATATACTTATGGATAATGTGGGCTGCCTCATACTTTGTTTCTTTACCGCACGAATCTGCTGCGAATGAAAATTGTGATTTAAACTCAAAATATCCTGATAACAATAAGCTGTTGGAACCAGTCTGTCTTGAGAGACAATGGTGTTGCGCCATGGGTCAGGCAGTTGTGGAGCTGCTGCGCCCTTGGGTGCTGAACAACAAGCAGCTAATCAATAATGCTTCCGGTGATAAGACAACGAAAGGCACCTGAGGGTCAATGGCATTTCGTTGCTATAATAGGGGGCACGACATATATGCAGTTTTTTTCTGTCGATCGTCTTTCCGCTCTCACTTCAAAAGTCCTGAAAATGGTACACTAAAGGGAGTATCATGTCTATTTTTTTCTGGCTAAGCTTAAAAAAATGGTGTGTATGAATGAAAAGTACATCCACGCAAACCCGTCTTCTTACAGCCTACTACTGTGAATACATTTAGCTGGTCAGCAATACTCCCGTGGGTTTATTTGTTTATTTGTGTATTCGGTTAGTTATTTGCCGTTTGGGTCATTCATTCATTCATTCATTCATTCATCATCTGCACCACTACGGCAGAGTTCTGTTATCAAGGATGGCATCATCGTTTAAGCACGTGTCTACAACTCTACTGAGGGTATGTCCTTTTATATAATGAAAGAAAGAATGTTACGGGTTGACCGGTTGTGGGTGTGAGACACGTCCACACATACCTATATTTGCACAGAGAGAGAGAGAGATGAAGAGAGAGAGAGAGAGAGAGAGAGAGAGAGAGAGAGAGAGAGAGAGAGAGACACCAGACCAGAGAGGAGGAGAGAGAGAGAGAGAGGATGGAGAGAGAGGAGAGAGGTTTAAGAGAGAGAGAGACGTAGAGAGGATCAACAGAACAGGGAGGGAATGAGGGGAGAGAGACGAGGGGAGAGAGAGAGAGAGAGAGAGAGAGAGAGAGAGAGAGGGTTGAAGAGAGAAGAAAACAGAGCGACATAAAAAAATAAGGAGACGATGTGAGAGGAGAGAGATGAACAGACGAGAGAGAGAGAGACCAGACAGAGAGACTAGACGAGGAGGAGAGAGAGAGAGAGAGAGCGAGGGAGAAGAGAGAGAGTTAGCCACGTACTCTTTTCAACAAAAACATATACATAAAAACACAGCACTTGACTGTGGAAACGAGGTAAAAAACGGGTACGACGACGACTACAACAGTGAAGCAGAAGCAGAAGAAGAAGAAGAAGAAGAAGAAGAAGAAGAAATAAGGAGAGCAAGAAAAAAAATCGTAAGAATAGAAACAAAACCAAATGATGTGTCGATGCTTGTGTCTGAGAGGTGAATTACTCGGCGTGCCTCCTGAGACCATCATTATGGAACACGGCCAAGTCTCCAGTTTCGTCCAGACGTTTTGTTTCTCAGATCAGAGGGTCTTCGTTTCCTCTGCAGTCTGCATTGTGAGGTCTTGAATACATTGATCCCGATGTTCGCCATTTTCTTTTTGACACAGTTCCTTTACTGTTGAGCGTTGGGTCAGCGTTTCCATTAACCCAGACGCATCTGTCTTCATGGGGGTCCTCAATTCTAGATTGGTCTATATCATGAAGTGGTTTGTACTTCCAGAAGATACTCGTGCAAACAAGTGCGAGCACGTACGCACGCGAGCGCGAGAACGCACGCACACACACACACACACACACACACACACACACACACACACACACACACACACACACACACACACACGCGCGCGCGCTCGCGCGCGCGCGCGCGCGCACGCGCACGCACATACATACACTTGCACGACCTCTCCTCCCCCCCCCTCTCTCTCTCTCTCTCTCTCTCTCTCTCTCTCTCTCTCTTTATTTATCATCTCTGGTAGGTCAGAAATCACACTGCTAATATTTTTCTTTTGGGCACAGCTCCTTTACTGTTGAGCGTTGTGGTCAGCGTTTCCATTAACCCAGACGCATTTGTCTTCATGAGGGTCCTCAATTCTAGATTGGTCTATATATAATGAAATGGTTTCTACTTCCAGAGGATACTCGTGAAAACAAGTGCGAGTACGTACGCACTCGAGCGCGAGCGCGCGCGCGCGCGCACACACACACACACACACACACACACACACACACACACACACACACACACACACACACACACACACACACACACACACACACACACACACACACACGCGTACGTGCGCGCCAATGCACGCACGCACATACATACACTTGCACGACCCTCTCTCTCTCTCTCTCTCTCTCTCTCTCTCTCTCTCTCTCTCTCTCTCTCTCTCTCTCTCTTAATTGTTATCTCTGGTATAGTCAGAAATCACACTGCTGATATCAATAGAAATGGTCCCCGTTTGTATTGATCATGGCTTACACATGAATCATTAAACTGAATAAAATAATGTACATTTCATGCATAGTATCAAGATTGAAGTCTGACCATAGCCTACTTGCCAATGCTTCCTCCAAACAATTTTTTTTTCTAAATCTCCCATGAAAAACTTCAATCCACGGAACCAAGTCGGCTAAATCCCAAAGGGTAATGTACTCATGCAATTTTAAGTTCATTAATAAAGAATGTGTTTTTCATGCCAATGTCAAGAACATACTTCTTATTCCCTTGAAATTGAGGAAAGTTATTCAGGACGACGGTTCTGAAGAACAGTTCACCAGGATTCTCCAGCACTGTCGATTGTGTGCCTGAGCTTGGGTCTCTGCAAGATATTTTCTGTCCCTTCTGCAATACCGTCAGTTCTTCGTTCATTTTCTTCTGCTTTCCACTCAGTCTCCCTCCCTGCCAAGACTGTTTTAGCAAGGCTACTTGGTCAGGTTACATGGCTATTCCAACGCAGTTTTTCTTTCTCACCTAAACAAAAGAACACCAGCACCTATGTACATAAACGTATCCGATACAAAGAGGACGAATTATGATTTATCTTTTTACAGACAATGAACAGTCAGGGTGTAAAAAAACAAACAAACAAATAAACAAACAAAAAAAAAACCCGTCTGGATGAGAACTTTTTGTTGCCCTCTCTGCTGCATTTTACTGACAATGAACAGTTAGGGTGCAAAAAAAAAAAAACAAACAAAAAAAAAAAAAAAAAAAACAGAACAACACAACAAACAAACAAAAACTCAACGTCTGGATGAGAAACTATTTGTCGCCCTCTCTGCTGCATTTTACTGACAATGAACAGTTAGGGTGCAAAAAAAACAGAACAACACAACAAGTGACAAAAAAATTCAACGTCTGGATGAGAACTATTTGCTGCCCTCTCTGCTGCATTTCACTGACACCAGATTACATCCTTATGGGGCAGCTTGGCAGCACCAGGACATAACACACACTCCAGTACCATTTTTCTTTTGTGTCTGGTCCAACACAATTCTGTTGATGACAGAAGCAGATTCAGAGTCTGGCAGCAGCCTGACTTTGGCATCAACTTGCGTTACGGATGATGTGCAAGTACACAGAATGACGATACAATGCTCTGCACCTCTCCAGTCCAATGAAACAGTTCTGTTTGTTGCCATGTTTTCCTATGCCACACCAAGAAGATTGTGTTTCGTCATCTTCCGTTTTATTTTTTTTCTGTCTGACGACAAGGTATTGCAAAATCTTCTTAATCTAAAGGTGGTGCGAAAATGGTGCGAAAATGGGGCGTAGACACACAAAAAAGTAACCAGTACAATTACATTGTAGATCCTTGGTAACGCAAGGCTGTTCAAGTGATTTTATGGAAACTTGATAGGAAGACAGACCGTGGCCTGGGAATTACATTCAGTTGCATGTTGTTGCAGATCCATGATGCAGATCAGGATCAAACCATGGATACACGATCCGTTCAGCCAGATCATCACACACACGCTTCCCACTGAACAAGGACAATGTGAAATGATTGTTCACAACTACCAACTATCTATGAAGTTATGTACTTTTATGGGCTGTAAGCCCTTCCTGTGAAATAAACGTTGACATATGTATTTTTCATGTCCTATTAAAAAAGTACATGCGCAGCAGTTTCGCCATCCATAAAATCCAGAAGCAGAACAAAAAGAAATCTTTTGCTTTCACTCATGAACCGATTGAAACGAGTGAAGTCGGATCGGTAGGACCTGTATATACATATAAGCATGTAACTGGGTCTCGCCAGAGGCGAATAGAGGCCTAGCATTTTAGCGTAGACTTGAGATAATGTGGAACTGTTGAATAGTGAGCGAACGTGTGATAGGTAAAAAGAGAAGAAGAAGAAGTAGTTATTCTGTGCGGAATAGAAGGGCTGTTTTCCATGCGGGGAAATTGTCGTGGACTTGAGCAATGTCGTCGTGAAATGCATCTTCAAATCATTATACAGGAACTCACATCGCGCTTCTATTCGACAAAAAGTCAAATGAAAAAAAAAAAAACTGTACTTTTTTATGCATATTAAGAGAGAGAGAGAGAGAGAGAGAGAGAGAGAGAGAGAGAGAGAGAGAGAGAGAGAGAGAGAGAGAGAGAGAGAGATGTAATGCAGTTTATTGTTTCACGAAACTTGACGCAAAGATGGCATGCGACCCAAGGATCAAGTTTTTTCATTTTAGTTTTGAAACTTTGTGCAAACTGGGGTCACTTGGTGTATTTAGAGTAAGTTCATCAATATGACACGAAACCACAGTACTAATTTGAACGGCACTCGTGGGAACGATGGCACGGAGCCGAAGCACAATGCATTTCATTTTTGATGCAGGGTTGGGGCAAATGGCGGAACCAGGACCTGTCGGTGACAGAGGTATGCGCTCTCTCGAATGTCCTAGTTTGATAGAGACCTTTACATTTGAATGGGATGTAACAGGGTGGAGTGGAACGAAGCTTTTGCATTCGTTCGTTCGTTTTGTTGTGAGTGTGTATATATATATATATATATATATGCTGTCAATTAAGTAGATCGTTTTAGGAGACGAAGTTACCATTTTGTCGCCAAAAATCAATCGTTGTCACCTAGGGCCTAAACTGAACCCTTCCAAGACGCACGGCAAAAAGATGATCCTCTAAAACAAGAGATTAATTTGTAGTTTATGGAACCCTCGCACATAAGTGATTGGCTCTATAAGCGACACAATTGGTGATCTTGCTTTTGGCAATTACCTTGATGGGGATAACAAACAGAAAAAAAAAACACGAAAACTGGTGATTGTTTTTTCCCCGAAACGGATAGTAGATGGTCACAATGTTGGTGAAGTATAACACAAGCTTCTGAGGTGGCGAACTTGGGCATGTGTTTAGTCATGACGGGCACCAGTGAAAACCACCGCAGGACATAGCAGCAATGCAGCAACGTCTCCCAAAGCGGGATGCTTCATAATGATATGATAGCATCATTTAAACTACCAGTATGAAGTTACGGCAGGCTGATTCTGGCAGCGGCTATGCTTTGGGGTGCTAGACTGAAATGGCGCTCGAAGGCCTAAGGGGATGAGTAAGAGAGAAAACAAAATAACAGAA
>JADBJO010003848.1:77500-92500 GCA_016801955.1 Conus betulinus | reverse complement strand
ATTTTTTTTTCACTCACGAACTGACTCAATGCAGGATTTGGGATCTGTAAGACCTACAAATAAGCCGGCAACTTGGCCACATCAACAGGCCAAAAAGGCTTAGCAGGACTGTCTTCATTGGCCCCAAGAATTTTGAGGGTAGAGTTGAGATGACATGAGACAGTTGAAAATTCAGTGAAAACTACGGGAGAAAAAAGAAGAGAGACACAGAGAAAGAAAAAAGAAGGGGTACATGTTATTGTGCGCAAAACAATAGAATTTGCTCATACGGGGAAACTGTTGTGGAACTGAATGCAGATATAGCGGAATTTAGATAAATGCATCATTGTATAGGAAAACACATCGTATGTCTTTTGCACGCAAGTATAAGGTTCTCTTTCCTTTTCTATGTTGGAAAAGAAGAAGAAGAAGAAGAAGAAGAAGAAGAAGAAGAAGAAGAAGAAGAAGAACAACAACAACAACAACAACAACAACAACAACAACAACAACAAGGTGATGATGATGATGATGATGATGATGATGATGATGATGATGATGACGATGATGATGTCGATGATGATGATGATGATGATGATGATGATGATGATGATGATGATGATGATGATGACGAAGAAGAAGAAGGTGAAAAGAGTTACTCATTATGTTGTGAATGTTCAGACCAAATAGGGACCCACTTATTACAGTTTGCTATACAAAAGGTGTTACACAAAAATAGAGTTTTGTAATGACGACTTGTCAGTTGTGTTTCTTCAGAGCTGGAATGTCTACTGCGTTTTCTGCCTCACTTCCTAGTCTGTGTAAATACGCTATTCGAGCTCTTTCTGCATTGACCTGTGTCAGAGAGAACATTTCATCAGTATGCTCGTGTTTCTGTCTGCAACCGTTCAGGTCACAGCAAAACCATTCTTCAAATGCATTGTTTTTGTTTATTTTGTTTCTAACACCACCAGGGTGGGCTTGCTTTCACACGTGTCCCTAGGTTTGTTTGTTTGTTTGTTTGTTTATCACCAAGAATATGCAACGGCTAATTAACCTTTGTTATCGAAACTTAATACAAACATGGAATGAGGTCCAATGACCAGGTTCTTTAAATCTTTGTTTTGAATCTTTGCTGCAAATGTGCACTAAGAGGTGTATTTAAGATCTGATTATAAAAGATGACTCATTACTACGGTACCAATATTAATGAGATTCGGGGGAAATGGCATAGAACCAAAGCACAAACGTTTGTTTACGGTGTGGATTCAGACCAAATGTGGATCCGTCATCTGCTTTAATACATCGTAGGTATGCGCTCTCCCAGGTGTCCAAGTTCAGTACTTCCTATTGTACTCCAAGCTGCTGAAACAGGCTGTATTGCAGTTACGTTTGTTTGTTTGTTTGTCTGTCTGTCTGGAAATTGGTCAGATAATTGCCACAGGATCTGCAACATCAATTGCATTTATATTTTCAGTGAATTTGGATTGACGCCTCAGTTTTGTTGTGTAGGTTATAGGCTCCAATAGAATGTCTAATAGAACACAAATCAGTTTCATCCAGCCAAAGGACTGATGATTCTCTGAGTGGTTTGCTCCAGTTTCCTCATCAACACTGCAGTGTGTATAACTCAGAAAGTCTTGATGACATTAGAATATCACATGCTGTCAAAAAAAGGTATATGATTCTAGTGCCGAATATAACATTTTGTCTCCACTAACAATCATTGTCTGAGGTAGCAAATTACTTTTTGTCACCCTAGTCCTAAACACACCTATTTCCCAAAACCTGTCAAGAAAACAACTATCAACAAGAGACCGTTTTGTAGTTTACGGAAACAATCGCTCTATTTTCGTGTGGCTAAAAAAAGCACACTAAAATGAAGGGAATGACAAACGTTGTCGGTTCCAGAGGACAAAACTTGCCACCTTCTTTTTCTGCGGTAGCCTTTCTGACGACAAAACGGTAGAAAAATGTTAATTTTTCTTAAGTGGTTGGTAAGTGGTAATAATATTGGTGAAGTATAACGAAAGTTTCTGTGATGATAAACGTGACCGCTGTATGCGTGTGTTTAATCATAACAGCCCTAAGTAAAAACCACCTCAGGGCGTAGCAGCTATGCGGCAATGTCTCCAATGGTGGGTTGCTTCACAATAATATGAATAGCGTCTTGTAGACTGCCAGTGATTAAGTTATGGCAGGCTGGCTCCTGGTTGTGGCTGTGCATTAGGGATCTGGACGAAGGGGGGGGGGGGGGGGGGGGGGGGGGGGGGGGGGGGGGCGAGAGAGAAAAAAATAAGAACATAAAAGCAATGTTAATCTGAAGTCTCTAGAGCTTAAATGAACAGGTTCGTTTCTCGTCCTGGGTTGTCTGGTTTGTCTTCCTTCCTTACGTGCATCTTCCTTCCGCTCTGTCTAAATCTTAAAACCTTTCGTCGGTTTTTTTTCCTTCATCATTTCTATCCTTCATGTCTTTTTTCCCCTTCCTTCTTTGTTACTCTTCTTTTAACTCCCTGCTCCAACCTTTTTTCTTCTCTTTCTTTCTTTCTTTTTTTTTTCTTTCTTTCTTTCTTTCTTTCTTTCTTTCTTTCTTTCACTTATCTATGCTTCTTTGGTCTGTCTGTCTGTGTTTCTGTCTGTCTGTCTGTCCGTCTGTCCATCTGTCTGTCTTTCTCTTTTTTTTTTTTTAAAGGCCACTTGCGATTCAGACTTGTTTCCCTCTATGATACTTACTTTTTCTCTCTATTCTTTATTATCTGCGTCCTTCTTTCTTTCTTTCTTTCGATAGTCTCTTTCTTAGTTTTCGTAACCCTTCTCTCTTGCTTTCTTTGTTTCTTTCCTTCTAATGCCATTCTGTATTTATGCCTTGTGTGCCTTCTTTTATCGTTTATTGTTCTTTCTCTCTTTTTCATATTTCCTTCTTTGTTAAAGTCTTCTTCTTTTTTCTCTCACTTCCATCTTTACGTGTGTTTTTCTGGACCCCCTCCTCTCGATCCATCTTTGTTCATCATCCTTTCTTCTCTTCTTTCTCTCCGTTTGTAACTTCTCCCTCCGTTCTTCTTCGTGTTCTTTCTGTTCATAATTTCTTTTTTTCACCCTTCTTTTGATCAACATCTTTCTAATATCCTCAAGCTTTCGTATCTTCCTCCTTTTCGATTTCATACCTCCCTTCTTCCTTTCTGTACTACTTCTTCTTCTTCTTCTTCTTCTTCTTCTTCTTCTTCTTCTTCTTCTTCTTCTTCTTCTTCTTCTCTGCCTTTGTTTCCTTACTTCGATCTTTTCTTCTTGCTTTTACTCCGTCCTTGCTTCTCTAGAACTTCCACGAATTATTTTTGTCAATTTTTTTTTGCCCTTCTTTCGTTCCTTACTTCATTTTCTTCTCTTGTGTTTTCTTCTCTCCCCCCCCCCCCCCCTCTCCGAATTCGGTCGTTTTTGTTCAATTTTTCTATGTCTAGAATGCCAAAAGACTTGAAGACGCAAATTACAACGCAGACATAATGCATTCCAAATTATTGGTCTTCTCAGTACAGGACAAATAAAGAAAAAGAGGAAAGAAAGAAAGAAAGAAAGAAAGAAAGAAGGAAAGAAGGAAAAAAAGAAGGAGAGAAAGAAAGAAAGAAAGAAACTAACTAACTAACTAACTAACTAACTAACTAACTAACTAACTAACTAACTAACTAACAAATAATGAAAGACACAAAGACCGACTGACTGACTGGAACCATTTACTGTCAGATTAACAAAGTGTTGTACTGACCGACACACACACACACAAAAAGACAGACAGACAGACAGAAAGAACGATTCAGCTGTTTTCCGTTCATTAGCAAAATCAATTCTTCCCTTTTTCCATTCTAATTTACCCTGCTAGCCCTGCTTGTAGATGTTCGATAGGTCAAAACACTTGTTTCTGTGGTGTAGTTCGTGAAAACCATCTGCTTCAGTCACTAGTTTCTCAATATCAGTCTCTTTCCTCAACTCCAACCTCAAAACACGCTCCATTCAAACTTTTTTTTTTTGGTCTGTCTACACCAAGTCTTTCTTCCAACATCTGTAAATTCTGTTCCAGAACCCATTGGCTTTGTTTGCTCCACTGCCATTCTCTCGAGGTTCATCTGATGACTAACCAGAGACAGAAGCTTGTGCAGACCTGACCTTGGCATCAGACTGTGCATCACCATGGCGGGAAACGATGAACAAGAATAAAAATCGATGATAAGATGCTAAGCAACGGGATGTCTCTATATATTCCTTCCCTTCTATTCTGGAATTTGTCTCTTAAAAAAGCCGCATCAATTGGTTTTCTGCTTTTTTTTTTAAATTCGGATGCATTTAAATGGAAAGAAAAGACTTGGGAGCGCACATAAAATAACACAGGAGAAATAGAATGTAAAGACGATCTTCTACATGTCCATGGAATATAGCAGGAGTAAAGCTGACATGGGTGGATTCTGCCATGGACTCTCTCTCTCTCTCTCTCTCTCTCTCTCTCTCTCTCTCTCTCTCTCTCTCTCTCTCTCTCTCTCTCTCTCAACACACATACGCGTTTGCGGGGGCACGTGCGCATGCACGCACATACGCACGCACGCACGCACGCACACACATACGCACACACACACACACACACACACACACACACACACACACACACACACACGCGCGCGCGCGCGCGCGCGCGTTTACGCGACCTATATCGACATTATGTTCAAAATGTTTGGGACGGGGGGCAAGAAGGAGAAAAAAAAAAAGATGGATAGTCAATCGTACGTTGAGAGAGAGAGAGAGAGAGAGAGAGAGAGAGAGAGAGAGAGAGAGAGAGAGAGAGAGAGAGAGAGAGAGAGAGAGAGAGAGAGAGAGAGATTAATGAAGAAAACCAAAAGGCAGAACAATGGCAGGCCAGGTTTGGGGACCTGCGTTATGAACCTTTGCCAAGTCTCAACATGTTTTACAGGTGTATTGTATCTCTGATCTACAACCTGTGACCATCCAATAATCTGCTTTGTCGAATGTTGTTGATATTGATCCGGATTTCTCCTCCACGACTCTACAACGTACCTCCCACTTACCCACATCTCTATCCAGCCTCCTCTTTCCCATTTTTCCCTAGAACACACGCTGTTTATTTTGATTTTATCTCTTAGCGTCCGGGGTCACCGACTAAATTCAGTCCAACTCTGTCTTCATAAACACATGGAGCATTTGAATTTAAGGTACGAGGCTATGGTCCTTCTACAGAGAGGAAAAAGAACACACACACACACACACACACACACACACACACACACACACACACACACACACACACACACACACACACACACACACGTGTGCGTGCGCTCGCACACACACACACACACACACACACACACACACACACACACACACACACACGCATGCACGCATGCACGTATGCACACGCACAGACGTGCACGCGAATGCACACACACACACACACACACACACACACACACACACACACACACACACACACACACACACTCATGCTCTCTCTCTCTCTCTCTCTCTCTCTCTCTCTCTCTCTCTCTCTCTCTCTCTCTCTCTCTCTCTCTCTCTCTCTCTCTCTCGTGTTCGGTAACTCTATGGTTAAATCGCAATTCGTGATATAAATAGGAATTATATCTCCTAGCCTAAATACGTCTCACCACAGTGAGTAAAATTATATTTTGTTTTTAAACGTAAAATTTAGAAGGGAATATCAACAAAACATACTCCATACACGAGAATACTTCTTCAGCAAGGATAAAAAAAATTCCTTAATTTAGAACATTATTTTCTCTAGAAAACGCCTCGGTCAAATTTTGTGTAATTTACTCATGCAATATTAAATGCATACAAAAAAGAATTACGAATGTGTCTTGTGCCTCACAGTCAAAACCATACTTCTTATTCCCTTAACCCCGTGGAGAGTTCTTGGGTCGCCGCCCTGGAGCAGACTTCTACACGTTTCCCACCGTTATGGTTCGTCTGCGTGGGCTTGTATATCTCTGCCAAGTTCCGTTTCCACTTTGCAATGATGTCAGTCCATCGTGATTTTATCTCCTGACTTCTTTCTGCCTCCTTACCTCTACAGCTTCCTAGCAATGTTTCAGCAAGGCTGTATAATGTTGCTATATAAACATTCCAGCTTTTTGTTATCCTGTCAAAACAAAAGAAAACAAAATAACGGGAACAATATTTGCATTTATGTTTTCAAAGTTTTTTTTTTTTTTTTTTTTTAACTTCTCTCCAGCTCTTATGAGGGTGTTAAAGGCTCAAATGGAACAACTAGAATCGTACAGATCTGTCTCATGATTTGAAAGACAGATGATTACCTAAGAGCTATTGGCGTCTGTATCTCCAAGGTCCTGTCGATATGTTGTCAATTAAGACAGATAGTTTCCAGCACCAGTTAATCATTCTGTCGCTAAAAAAAGGTTGTGCGGCATTACCGACTACTTTGTCATCCTAGCCTTAATAAAAATGGTTGGCTCCAAACGACAAAAGTGATGATCTGTTTAAGGCACAATTTTTGTGGTGAAAATGGCGTGGTTTTTCAAAAGCGGTCGGTATGCGGTACAAAATATTGGTAGGATGACAATGATGGCGAGAACATGTAATGGATTTGGTAATAGTAGTCAACAGTGAAAACCACCGAAGTGTTTAGCAGCAATACACCAAGGTCCTCAACGATGGATTGCTTCTCAATGGCATTAACAACGTCCTGTAGACTGTCAGTGTTAAGACTTCGTCAGGCTGGTTTGGATCGTGGCTCTATATTTGGGGAGCTGGAGGAAGTGGAGAGTGAGGAAAATGGCGCTGGGAGGCTCCAGAAGCGAATCAACAAAAGAACACAATTTGAACATTAGAAGTGATTATATTCTGAAGTCTAGAGGTTAAATTGACAGGATTGTTCCTCGTACTTAGTTACGTGGTTTATCTTTCCTTTCTTATACATGTTTTTCCTCCTCCCCTCTGCTTTTAAAAAGATCTTTTTGTTCATTTCGTCTTCCTTCTTTACTTGTTTACTTCTTTCTTTCCTTTCTTTTTCTCTCTCTCCTTCCTTCCCTCTTTCTAATTTTTCTTTGTGTGCCCCCCCCCCCCTCCTCCCTCCCGAAACATAGCCCCTCACTGTATTTTCATTATTTTCTTCTTTGTTACCTTCTTAAGTTTGCTTATTTTTCTTTCTTTCTTTCTTTTCATTCTTTCTTTCCTTTTTTACTTCACCTTTTTTGTGTACTTTCTCTCCTTCTTAATTGTTTGTTTCCATTTTTTTCTACTTTGTTATCGGTGTCTTTTTTTTTTCTTTTGACGATTTGTTTCTTGAATTTCACTTTTTTTCACGTCTAGTTCCCTGCTTTGTTTCCTTCCAATGTTATTTCTGTCTTTTATGGCTTTCTTTAATCCCAACTTCGTTCTTTGTCTTCTGTCGTTTTATTCTTTCACTCGTGTATTGACGTCCTTTTTTGCCCCCTTTTGTCGCTTCATTCTTTTCTCTCTTTTTTCTTATGTCTACCCCCCCCCCCCCCCCCTCTCCTTTTCCACTGCCCCGTTTTACTCTCCATCCTTTTTTTCTCTTTCTTTCTTTTTATTCTTCCGTCCCTTCCTTCTCTCCGTCCGTATTCTCTCCTACCTTCTTCTTGTTCCCGTTATTAGTCCCCTCATCCCTTTTTTTTGGTTTTAGTATTTTTTATTCCCCCTTTTTTTATTTTTTCTCTCTGCAACATCCACCATTCTTTCTGTGCCTCGTTACTTTTACCTTTTACACTCGATTTTTTTTTTTTTTTTTTTTTTTTTTTTTTTGGTCTGTCTGTCTTTTTTTTTTTCCAAAGATTTCTTAGATCAATTCTTTCAATCCTGCTTTGCTGACCATCTGTCTGTGTTTCCTTCACGTTTTCGTCCTTTCTGTGCTTCTTTCCCGTTATTTACTGTTTGCTTCGTTCCGTTCTTGTTTCTGTTCTTACGCATGTCTTCCTTTACTTTCTCTTCTAGAATTCCTTCGTATTTTTTTCCTTTTCATTTTTATTTCTAGGCTGCAAACAGACTTGTGGAAACAAATCACAACGCAGACGAAAGGCATTTCGACCTATCGGTCTTCTTAATGCAAGGAAAAATAGAGGGGGGTGGGGGAAAGACATCGAAGAAGAAAGAAATGACTTCTACTGTTTCCATTGTTTAGCAACTGTTTCCATCGCTTAGGAAAGTCAGCTCTGTCCTCTATTTTTTTTCTTCACCCCTTAATTTGCACTATCGCGCCTGTCTGTTGATGACTAATAGGTCGAAAACCGTTGCTTTTGTAGTGTAGTTCAAACATTTTTTTTCCATTCGCTCAGAGATTTGGAACTCAAACTTTGGTCTCTTTTTCAACTCCCATCTTCAAGCACACCCCTTTCAAACTTACTGCTGTCTCTTTTACATTATTTTCTTTCTTTCTTTCGTTTTTGTGTTCCCCTTTTTTCTTCTTTCTTTTTGTGTTTTGTCTCTCTATACCATGTCTTTCTTCTAACATCTGGAAATTCTGTTCCAAGAACCATCGGCTTTGTTTGTCCCGCTGCCATTCTCTCGAGGTCTATCTGATGGCAAAACCAGAGACAGAAGCTGGTGCAGACCTGACCTTGGCATCAGACAGACTGTACGTCATACGTGAAAGGAAACGGCGAACAGGAATAGAAAACGATTTTAAGACGCTAGGCGATGGGATGCCTGCATACCTCCTCCCTCCCTTATGTTTTGAAAGCATTCTCTAAAAATATACATTGATTTTCTACTTCTTGTACTCAAGTACAGTTCAATAGAAAGAACAATGTGTAGAGCGCAGAGAGAATCACCTTCGAGGAAAAAAAAAAACAAATCTGAAGATGATAACCACAAGAAAGGTAAAATGAAGAAAGAAATGACTTAAGCGGGTGATACCCCTCTTCTCTTCTTGCCTGTCTGTCTATCTGTCTGTCTGTCTGTCTGTCTGTATGTCTGTGTCTGTCTCTGTCTCTGTGTGTCTCTCTCTCTGTCTCTGTCTGTTCGTCTCTCTCTCTCTCTCTCTCTCTCTCTCTCTCTCTCTCTCTCTCCTCTCCTCTCTCCCTCTCTAACACGCGAGCGCGCGCACGCACGCACGCACGCACACACACACACACACACATACCACACACACACATGCGCAAGTATATGCAACATTCATTCGTGACGATTCCATCTGGTCAGAGCGTTGAACGAGAGGAAAGGAGGGGGAGGTGAGTCAAGTTAGAATCAAGAGAAAAACAAAAACATAAATGGACAGCCATTGATACACTGACATGGGGACACAGAGGAGAGAGAGAGAGAGAGAGAGAGAGAGAGAGAGAGAGAGAGAGAGAGAGAGAGAGAGAGAGAGAGAGAGAGACAGAGAGAGAGAGAGAGAGAGACAGAGAGAGAGAGAGAGAGAGGTAGCACAATGGAAGGCCCATTTTGGGAGCTGCTCTGTGGACCTTTGTCAGATCTCCCCCATTCCTCCTGGTGTCTTGTGTCCTCTGACCGACAGACCCTAACAGTCTGCTTTCTCCACTGTTGTTGATATCGATCCAGATTTCTCTTCTAAAGACTACCCCCCCCCCCCCCCCCCCCCCCCCCCCCCCCTTTTTTTTTAATTTCTTCTTCTCCCTTAGTCTCCCACCTTCCTTCTACCTACCGCTTCCCCTGCGTCCTTCTTTCCTCCCTCTCCACTCTACCATCGGCCACTCGTCCTTTCCCACTACAGCATGTTTCTGATTATATTTCTTTACGTGCTTATCTATTTAATATTTTTTTTTATTTACTTTTAATTTATTTACTTATCAAATTATTTTATTTATGTCATTTATGTGTGTCTTTATCTATTTCAGATTCAAGATCACCGGTTGAATTCACTCCGACCTTGTCTGTCTTCGTGCACATGGATCTCTAAAATGTAAGAGAACAGTCCTTTTTTGCAAATAAACGGAACATAGTCATATGCATGTCACACACACACACACACACACACACACACACACACACACACACACACACACACACACACACACACACACACACACACACACACACACACACACACACACACACACACACACATACACACGCACACACACACACGGCGTGCGTGCGCGCACTCACGCGCTCACACACACACACACACACACACACACACACACACACACACACACACACACACACACATACACACACACACACACACATACACACACACTCTCTCACACACGTTTTTGTTATCTTGCCTAAAACAGAAAAATGAGAATCTATAATGTGAATCTGAGATTCAATGGCTGATCCAAAATCCTTTCAGAAAGATTATTACGCGTATCCTACTGAATAGGTCTATAAACACAGTGAAATTAGAAAATTCAAATTTGATAACTGTCTAAGGAGTAATGTACTTTGAAAAATCACTTGTGGCTTTTCATTTCCTAAAAAAAAAGTGTAAACGAGAAGCAAATCTTTATTATGTGTTATCCATTAAACCCCGCTTTTTAAACACATTAGTTGACTGTGAAATATAGAATGGTGGTCACATGGGTTGGGGAGGAGGTATCTAAGATCTGTACGACCTCCCTATAACCTCTGATTCGGCCACGCCACGAGAATGGGAGGGGACTGAAGCGGCCGGGGAGGGGGGCAGGGTAAAAAAAGCAAGTTTGTCTTCACTGGCCACTAAAAAAAACTCGTGGGCGCTTGTAAAGTAAGTGAAAATTTAAGGGGGTTAAAAGAGACGAGAGAAGATAGATGGTGTCCTGTGCAGCAAGTATGAGTTTAAGGGAAACTATGTGGATATGAACACAACCATTGCAGAATTGATTAATATCAAAATACAAGAAGACACGTTGTACGTCTACGGCTCCAGAAGTGAAATTTTTAGAACAAAATTTCTCTTTCGTTAAAATTTCTCTTTTCTTGGACATGGACGTTGGACAAGAAGAAGAAGAAGAAGAAAAAGAAGAAGAAGAAGAAGAAGAAGAAGAAGAAGAAGAAGAAGAAGAAGAAGAAAAGAAACGCCTCACTGAATCTGCTGTAAATGTTCCACCAACTGATACCTACTCATTGCAGTTTGTCGCACAAAGGATGTTACAGAAGGATTTTTCAGTGTGTGTGTGTGTGGTGTGTGTGTGTGTGTGTGTGTGTGTGTGTGTGTGTGTGTGTGTGTGTGTGTGTGTGTGTGTGAATGTTAATCTGACAGTAAATGGTTTCAGTCAGTCAGTCAGTGTGTGTGTGTGTGTGTGTGTGTGTGTGTGTGTGTGTGTGTGTGTGTGTGTGTGTGTGTGTGTGTGTGTGTGTGTGCTGTGTGTCTTGGGTTAGTGCGCGCTTGCGCGCGCGCGCGGGCGCGCGCGCGCGCGCGTCGCGTGTGTGTGTGTGTGTGTGTGTGTGTGTGTGTGTGTGTGTGTGTGTGTGTGTGTGTGTAGTTACCAATACTGACTTTTGGGTTGTGTTCCATAAAAACTTGACCTGTCTTCTGCGTTTTCTGCCTCATTTCCTTGTCTGTGTAAATACCTTATCCCACCTCTTTCTGCACTGACCCGTGTCAGAGGGCATTCCCCCAGTGTGCTCGTGTTTTCCTGTGCGACCGTTTGGGTCACGACTAAACACAATTTGAAATGCAATATTTGTTTGCTTATTTTTACCCATGCTAAGGATGGTTTGTATTCTAAGATGTCCATCGGCTTGTTTGTTGGTGTTCTCGTCTATTAGAAAGTTTACGTAAAAACAAAACCTTCTTGCACAAAACTTAATGCAAAAATGAAATATGTATGAATGATGGTAAAATGTGACCGGCAGACTTTTTACATTCTACTTTGAGTCTTTAGAATTTAGTTCAAAGGGCTCATTTAGGAGTGCCCAGTAAGATGGCACAAATGCAACCGTACCGATTTTTATAAACCACAGTGACTAGATGTAGCACGAACAAAGCGCAAATACTTCAAATTCTGGCGCAAATGGCTGTTACAGGATTTATTTCATCGTAACAGAAGTCTGTGTTCTATATAGTATCCTAGTTTCATACAGACTTTTGTACTCCAAGTAGGTAAAACAGGGTGTAAACGATGACTGTTTCTTTGCTTGTTTGACGCTCTGTAAAGGTGAATAGAAAAGTGTTATAGTTTTCTTGATTAATATCTACAGTGTTGTTTAAAACAAACTGTATTTCGAGATCCTTTTCGATCGGTTCCCATTTCGATCTCTTGGAGGTGTTACAGACTCAAATGGAAACACCAGAACCGCAGACGGCTATCATGCTCTAAAGGGCAGATAAGTCTCTGAGAGGTTTGCTCCCATTTCCTGATCAGCAGTGTAGGCATCTGTGTTAACAAGTCTTCCTGAGAGCTGGGGTAAGTATGCTGGCAACCAAGATAACTAGTTTTGTCACAAACGTTGACCGTTCTATCACCAAAGCAGCCTTTTCTTTTAATGGAGTAGCCACATTTGCCACCATAGGCCTTTCCAGACACTGGTAAGAAAATGACTTTAGTCTCCATGGAAATTTCTTTGTGGGTGTCAAAACTAATACAGCACTTTGTGTGGCTGAACACAGCACTAAAAACGAAAGGGGTGACAAAAGTATTTACTTCAACAAATTTGGTGACCTTGTTTTGGACACAACCTCAGTGGCTACAAAACGTAGATACTAAAACGATGAAAATTTACAAAATTCTCAGTCGATACGTGGTGACAAACCTGGTAAGATATGTCGAAAGTGCTGGAATGGCAAACGTGGGCACTTCATGAGTGTAGGGACTCACCCCAGGCAGCGGGGAAAACCATAGGCAGGACTCGGCAACCACGCAACAGTCTTTGGGTTACTTCAAAATCATATTGATGGAGTTCTGCAGACCGCTAGGGCTGTAATTTCATCAGGCTGGGTCGGGGTGTGGCTGTGTGATGGGAGCTAAATGGAGTGGAAAGTGGGAGAATTGACGCTGGAAGGCTCATGAAGACCATTAGCGAAAATAAATACACGACGTAGTTGAGGCAATTATGTTCGGAGGCCTATAGAGGACATATTGACACGTTTGTCTCGGTTGCAGGTTTAGGTTTCCCACTTCCAAAAAAAAAAAAAAAAAAAAAAAAAAAAAAAAAAAAACTTTTCATCCCGCATTTTTTTCTCTTTTTTTCTTAGTTCATTGTTTTCCTCTTTTTTTTCTCTCTATATTATCCCTTGCTTCTTGTTTTCTTTTCTTTACCCCTTCAATATTTTTGTTTATTGTTTTAACTCTGTTGCTATTATTTCATTCTCTTATATCTTTAGTTCTGCCGTTTAAAAGTCTTCTGTTTCACCACCTTCTTTTTTCCTATTCCTTCCTTCTTTCATACTTATTCACTCATTATTTTTTCCGTTCTGAGTCGTTTCTCTCTTTCTTTCACCTTTTTCCTTCCTTTAGGTGAACACCTCGGACATTACGAAGATTGCTTCACACATGAGGGGGCGCGAAAGGAAAGAAAAAAAAAATGAAAAAAGAGCCTAAAGCATAGCTGCTTATAGAAGAAAAAATGCCGCAACATGTGGAGCCGCTGGCAGTCTGTACACTGTTAGCGCCCTGTATAAATGGAGCCTTAGCACAGCCCCAGACACGGCCTAGAGCCATGTCCAGGCCCACAAAGCGCTACACGTGACCAAATAGAGGGAACAAAAACTGGGAGAGGGGAGGGGGATAGGGCAGAGGAGGTTTCAGATTTGATGTTGGAATATCTCCACACAAGATGCAGATATTACCTCCCTCAAGAAGTGCATTCCATCACACAAAATAATGTGCATGGAAAAAAAAAGAGAGAGAATTCGGTCATCTGCCATTCCAGATTAAACAGGATAGGACTAAGAGTTGATTCGGTGGGATCGACGTCAGCCTGCGTCTGCAGACCGAATGAAACTGGCTGTCCATGGAGATCATTTTGTTATCAAACCTGTAACAGCTTATAAGGCGTTCAGGCCACTCCAATCTGGAAGTATTCATCTTTAACGAAAGCTTTCTTAAATCTCTTGCACACCCACCTCGTGGCTAGACAGCCTCTCGAAACTCTTGATGTGTATCATTCTGAGGATACTAAGAGTATAAACGTATTCTAGTGGTCTGACAAATGCCCTGTAAGCTCCGTTTTTTTTTTTTTAGTCCTTTTGAGTTGTTTTCCAAAGTATTCATGAGAAAAACCCCGGATCCTGTTTGCTTTGTTGGTGATGGTGTAGACCTGGGCCTCTCCAAACATGTCTTCTGATAGGATTATGCCAAGGTGCATGGTGGCCTGCATCTTCTTCGCTTGGTTGATCTCAAAATGCGGCACTCGCCGATTTGAAGCTTACATCCCAGTTGTTTTCCCAAGATTCCAGCCACTGGAGGTTTTCTTCCAGCGTGGCCCGGTTATTGTCAGAGGAGACGGCATTGGCAAGTAGCCCCATGCGCAAAAATGCCTTGACTTGAAGTCAGTGTGATTGGGGAGATCACTCATGTAGCGGAAGAACCATGCTGGACAAAAAGCAAAGCCTCTAGGAACTCCTGGATCCACTGGGATACAGCTCGACGTACCTCCGTGGTTTTTTTTTGTCTGTATTGGGAATATAGATACAGGTGTGATCCTACCCTCGACGCCATAGCGTGACGTGTGTGTCCAAAGGCTGCAATTAACTTTATCAAAAACCTTCTGAAAGCCCATTGCTGCTGGGTCAGCCTGTCTCCCTGCCTAAAGATCACTGAGCAGCTTATCGACCATGCCTGACAAATGGGTTTCACAGGACCTTCCCACCTAAAGTCACGTTGTTCTGGCACGATAATGCAAAGGCCATGTGTGTAATGCATGATGCTTTCCTTCTTTCACTCTTTCTTTTGCTTGACTCTTTCATCCCAGTGTTATAGCTATCTTGTATGACTTCTTTTAATCGTTCCTTTCATTCTCTCCGGCATTTTGTCTTTCATCCTTCTTTTTTTTTTTTTCCTGTATACCCTACTTTCCCTCTTTCATTCTTGTTTCTTTGTTTCCTCCTTTTTATCAGTACTTTTTTTTTTTTCTGTTTCTTTC
>JADBJO010003848.1:65000-75000 GCA_016801955.1 Conus betulinus | reverse complement strand
ACGATCTCAAAGCTTAAGAATTTAAGGCATCTTTATTTCGCATATTTCTTGCATTAATGCACAGCATAGAGACACAGGACATGCGGTTAAGTAAAATGATTTGAACAGCATGTTTGTCACTTTCAAGTCCACTACCCATCTTTTCAAAAGTCAGAACGCCAGAGATACACAAAAACACAGTCAGTAACGTGTGTCCGCCATTTGCGTGGATGCACGCGATGCACCTTTGCCTCATGGATTGAGTCAGAGTCCTCAGAGTCATCTGGGGTATTGCCTGCTGCACTCCTGCTCAAGGAACTGGAACAGCTGGTTGAGGTCAACTGGCGGGGGGTGATTGCTTCGAAGTCGCCGGCCCAGCACGTCCATAGGTGCTCGATTGGATTAAGGTCCGGTGAGCAGGCTGGCCAGTCCATGTGGATCACGTGTTGCTGCTGAAGAAAGTTGTTGACGACTCGAGCCCTGTGAGGTCTGGCGTTGTCGTCTTGAAGTACCGCGCCTGGTCCCCAATAGCTTGCAGCGCTGGCAGCACAAGGGGCTGCAGGATGCCATCCCTGTAGCCACACCCGTTGAGGTTGCCTTGCACCATGTGCAGGGGGGTTCTGTAGTTCCGTGCCATCCCTCCCCACACCATTATGGATCCACCACCATAGCGATCACGCTCGCTCACGAGACCATCGTGATAGCGTTCTCCTTGCCGCCGCCAGACACGGTTCCTGCCGTCATGAAATGATAAGGCAAAGCGGGACTCGTCAGTAAACAATACTCTTGCCCACTGATCTCTGGTCCATGCTAAGTGACGCTGGGCCCAAGCCAAACGAGCAGCACGGTGAGCTGGTGTCAGGACGTCCACTGACGCATTGCCCGGCTGAGCTGCCCCCTGAGACATTGCCGCCTGCTCTGCCTCAGAGCTGACAGGACAACAAACCTGTCCTGCTGCCTGGAGGTGGACCTTGGGCGTCCTGGACGTCTTCACTCAGCAACACTCCCTGTCTGGTTGAAGCGGTCTCTCAAAGTCTGAATGACTGAATGGGCGACTGACAGTCGACGACCAACCTCTCGCACCCCCACGCCCTCCTGAAGCCACGCAATTGCCCGCCCTTGGTCATCCTGACTCAGTCGTTGTCTCCGAGGCATGGTTGCAAAAGTGCCGTAAACACAGGCATAAATGCCCACCAGTCTCTCAAAACTGGCTGACCTGTGTTCAGATAAGACATGGGTTGCACGTGCATTGCAGTATTCCTGCAGTTCAGATGTGCTCTGTTGCACAGGCCTGTTTGATTTGCACCCTTTTTTCGTGCAGTATGTGCACATTTCAGTTCACCGCTGGTGGGAGCAGTGCCGTGTTATTGGAAAAATAAAAGTCAAACAAGGTACCCTAAAAAGTGGTAGTGGCCTTTCAATTGTTTTGAGCAGTATAATATGGAAGCTGAATGTAAATAATGGCGTGTCTAGAGGGAAAAAACGAGAATGCTCCATATGGATTTTTCTAGGGGTGTATACATACACATGCATGGGTCAGTAAGATGGCACACAAGCGCGTGAGTGCGCGCGTGCGCTCACGCACACACACACACACACACACACACACACACACACACACACACACACACACACACACACACACACACACACACATTTGCATACCTCTTAGGGCATTCTATATAACATTTACAAATGGAACTTTCATTAATCTTTCAAAGACAGTACTGATCTCGTACACCGAAATTAGGGCACTGCTGTAATCTATTGTTCTGACCTATGAAATATTCAGGGAAATGAAAAAAAAAAATAAATATCCATCGATGAAACAATTGATAGACTGCATTCAGAAACAGTACCCTGTATCATGGTTTTCCTACCAGAACTCTAACCTAACATTTCAACACATTTATAACGTCAAACATTCTATTGAAACGAATCCACCTCAGTAATACAAATTTCATTCAACGATATTTCATCTTTCGACTCCACCGCTGCATCATACTCGATTATGCATGCGTTGTGACTGAAATGGCCTTGTGATCCAGCAGCTCTCTCCCGGGTCGCTAATAGTAGTCTGGCTTGTTCGATGAGAAATGCACCCTGCTTATCTTCTGGCCAGAGAGTAATGATTAATTTAACGACACTGAAAGCAGCACAAGCAACAATCCTAAATGGGTAGGGTAGGGACGAGAAAATTCCCCGTGTATTGTCTATGCCGCTATCAAAGCCGAATGTGTCTAAGAGTTCGGTAGATTCTTACACGAACAGATGTAATGAAAGAAAACTTAAGCTGAACAAAAGCAAATTACCAATTAGTTTGTAGAAGTATCAATTCCATTTTCAATTTGGGCGCAAAATGGGATGTGGAAACCAGATGGTTTTTTTCCCTCAAATTCTATATCCATTTCACATCAATTTTGTGCCCAATTTTGAGAGATAAGTGATTGTTTGTTCTTCGTTTTCATTGTCTTGAATGTTTTTGTCTAGCCTATAGAAGAGCAAAGAAATCGAAACGTGTCATGTTTTGTCTCGTACTTTGTGTCTCTTTCGTTCTGCGATACAGTGATTTTTTTCTTTCAAGTTTGTTTAATTTCCTTCTGCAGTGACCTGACTTTGCAACTAACATAGTTTTGTTACTGTTAAATGTTGTGGTATCTGATTCTAGCCAGCATCGTTGGTCTTCATAGCTGTCCTTTATGCTCGATTCATTTACTTTATGCTATCTTATCAACTTAGCGAAGGTCATGATTTACTCGTACAAACACGCAAACACTCCTATTAGCACGCACACAATACACATGCACGCGCTCGCACGCGTACACACACACACACACACACACACACACACACACACACACACACACACACACACACACACACACACACTCACTCACACACTCTCTCTCTCTCTCTCTCTCTCTCTCTCTCTCTCTCTCTCTCAATGCCTAATCTGGCTAGAAGTGGAAACTGGTAATGTAGCTAGGACTGGTCCATAACTGAACTGGTCGCGATTTGATAAAAAAGTTATTATAGATAAAAACAATACACATTTTGAGTGTAACATTACACATGAAGCAAAGAGAACAACAAAGGCTACTAGTCAAACTTTTTTTTGTTTTTTCAAAACCAAAATCTTTAGAATCATCACTCACTCCAGGAAACCGACTACTTCCATGGTATATGATACTCAATACATGCTGATATAAACGCTCGTCATCTTAGACAATCTAAGAACAGTCCCTAGCTCCTTAACTCAGTTGAGAATGATTGGGGCTCCGCTTTGTAATAGCGATCACAAGTGTCCCCCCACCCCCACCCCCACCCTGTCGGTGACAGGTCAATGCATAGATCTGTGTGAAGTGTCTTGTCTATTCTGCAATGATGCCAGATCATTTTACCCCTGACTTACCCTCTTGTCTGCCTCCCTCAAGACTTCCCTGGAGGATTGTTGGAGCAAGACTATTTCATCTTCTTCCGTGGCATTGCCAGTGTGATTTTCTTTTCAGATCTGAAAACGGAGAACACTAACACTTGACAAATAAACATACCTCAAATGTACTCATTGATAGCATCGCGCGATTATACTGTCAAGACATGTAATAAATTCAAATGGCAGAAAAAATTTTGACCTTGCTGTTGTCCTTTCCCGAAAATGCTTGTGCCTCTTGGGGAGGCAGTAGGGAGATAGCATGTCACAAAGCAAGTTCCAAGATCCATTGGTTTTGTATTTGGGACCACTTCATTCTGCTGATGTCAGAAGCAGTCTCAGAGGCTGGAGAAAGCCTAAATTTGTTATCAACCTGCTTCACAGTTGGTGTGCAGACAGCTAAAGGGTAGACATAAAACTTTGCCAGTCATAAACTGAGACACCCTTTCTGTTTGTTGCCGTAATAACTTTCTGCTTTACCCCACATGATGTTTAAGCCTACGGCGGAGAGGGGGGATAGGGGGGGGGGGAGTTGTCAAACTACTAACTTTTTGCATACATAACTTAGAAAAATTACTTGTGATCTTAAAAGCAACCTATATCACTTTACGACCCTTCACACACACACACACACACACACACACACACACACACACACACACACACACACACACACACACACACACACACACACACACACACACACACAAGCACGCACGCACGCGCGCGCGCGCGCGCACGCACGCACGCACGCACGCACGCACGCACGCACACACACACACACACACACACACACACACACACACACACACACACACACACACACACACACACACACACACACACACTACACACATACGCACGCTGTGTGACTGAACCCAGCTCTAAAAAAAGAGGAATGACAGATGTGATCGGCTCCGGATGACAGAAACCGAGGGTTTTATTTCTGGATGATAACCTCAGTAGCAACAACATTTCAAACAAAACAAGTTGGGATTTGACAATAGAGTTTGCTATGTGATGACATTATTGCTGAGGTCTGTCAACAGCCAGAGGGGCGGGACAAAAATGAAGACAATGTGCGTGCGTTGTGTTGTGAAACGCATGACTGAAAACCGCCGAATGGATAAAGCGGTATTGCATGGTCTCCCACTGATGAGTAGTTCCATAGCGACCTTGACAGGTTTTTGTGGACTGCTAGAGCTGAGGCTATGACAGGATGCGTCGCATTGTGGCTGCATACTGTTGAACTGGGCGGAGTAGAGGTAGGGAGAAACGGCGGCGGAAGATCTCATGAGAGGCGTCAGGGAAAGCAAACAAACAAAACATAAAATCTATTATCTACGAGGGTCTCTGGGGAACCTATTGACCGGGTTGTTTCTGTTACTCGGTTGTGGGGTTCATCTTTCCATCCTCTGTGATGTCTCTTCATCTACTCTTCTTTTTTTTTTCGTTGATTGACCCCCCCCCCCCCTCCCCCCTCCACCCTATCCCACCCCCCTTCTTACTTTCTTTCCTTCCCCCTTTCATATTCTTCTTTCTTGTTTCCTCTCAATCGTCTTCCTTTCCTTCTACACTTCCTTCAGAATTTGTGTCTTTCCTTTCTTCATTATTTCGTGTTCAGTTATGTGTTCCCTTCTGGCTTTTATTCATTTCTTTCCTACCCCTTACTTCTCTCTATCTGTGTCTCTCTCTGTCTCTCTCTCTCTATGTCTCTCTCTCTGTCTCTCTGTCTGTCTGTCTGTCTCTCTGTCTGTCTGTCTCTCTCTCTCTCTCTCTCTCTCTCTCTCTCTCTCTCTCTCTCTCTCTCTCTCTCTCTCTCTCTCTCTCTCTCTCATGGTGTCGAGACATCTCTTCTCTCTTTTATCTCTATCCTTCTTTCCTTTTTTTTCTTTTCTTTTGTTGTCCATGTCTCTTCTGTTCCTAGCTTATTATCATCAGTGTCTCCTTCTTTGGATAGTTGCTTTATTTTCCCCTCCTTTTACATTTTGTTGCTTTCTTTCCTTTTTTTTTTCTTTACATCCTTTCCTGCTGTCTTTATTTGCTTCCTCTTTCCTCCCTCTTTACAATCTATTTTTGTCTTAATGTTTTCACTGTTTCTCTAGTTTTTTTTTTTTTTTTTTCTGTCCATATTTCTACCATTTTCATCCCGTCCTCGTCTCTTATCTCCGTGCTCTTGCGTATTCTTTCATTTCGTCTTTTTTTTCTGTCTTTTCCGCAGCAGGGCCTACTTTCCATTTAATTTTCTTTCGGCCTTCTCTTTGTGTACTTTCCAGCTTCTGAGTTTCCTTCCTTCCTTTTTATTCTTTTCCTTCATTCTTTCACTTTTTCTTTGCGGTTTCGTCGGTCCTCCTTTCATCCCTTCTTGATTTCTCTTTTTCTTTTCCTTCTTACACACTTTCTCCCATTCCTTCTTTCCATTCGTCCTTTTTTTCTACCGTCTATCTTTCTTTTTTTCTTCCCTTACGTTACATTTGTCTTTCAGTCTCTTTTTTTTATTAACTGATTCTTTCTTTCTCTCTCTTCCATTGTTTCCACCCGACGCCTCTGTTAACCACCTGCTTCTTATTGTTCCTTGTTCATTTTGTTTACATCTGTGTGGGCGCCAAACGAAGGGGATAAACAAATTACAACACAGACACAAGGCATTCCCGCCCTTCGGTTTTCCCCAAACAGAAAAAAAAAAAAAGAAATAGCACACACACACACACGCACACGCACGCACGCACGCACGCACGCACGCACGCGCGCACACACACACACACACACACACACACACACACACACACACACACACACACACACACACACACACAAACACACAAACACATACACACACACACACATACTCACCCACACACGCACGCACGCACGCACGCTGACAGATTTAAAGAAGAAAAAAGTTATAACTTCGCTCTTTTCATAGTTGAGCAAGGTTCCCCTCCTTCTTTTTCTTGGTTTATATTTTTCTTCAGTCTAAATAACACACTTGTTGCTTCTGTGTTGTAAATGTTTCGTTCCATTCATTACATTGAGTAGTAAATTCAGCAGCTTCTTTCTTTTTTTTTCCTTCTATATTTTAATTCCTAGCTGCAACACCATGATTTACAATTTTGCTTCTCTTGTCGGTCTGTACTGCGTCTTTCCTTAACACATCTGGGAATTCCGTTCCACGAATCATAGGCTTTGTTTACTCCTGCCACTGTTATGTCGAGAATTTGACTGATGACAGAACCAGAGACAGACCTGACCTTAGCACCAGACCATACGTCACCACAGGAATGATGAACGGGAACCTGGTGGTATGACACTAAGATATGAAATGTCTAAATATCACAACTCCCCTATTCTGGAATTTCAGGAAAAACAAGGGCGAAAATAAGGAAGAAAAATAGAAAACAAAAACAAACAAACAAAAAAAACGAAAAGAAAAAAAACAAACAAAGAAATAAATTCTTTTTTTTGTTTGATTCTTTGTGTCTATCCTCTATTGTTTCTACCCTTTCGCCTCGGTTTCTTTTTTTTTTTCTTTTTTTCTTTTTTTTTTTTTTTTTTTTTTTTTTCCCCCCCCTTTTTTAACCCACCAGCTTATCAATGTTTCCTGCTCATTTTGTTTGCTTCCGTGTGGGCGTCAAACGAAGGGGATGAACGAATTACAACACAGTCACATGGCATTTCCACCTATTAGTTTGCTCATGAAGAAAAAGGAAACAAGAACACGCACACATGCACACGCACACAACGCACGCACGCACAGACACACCAAGACAACGCACACACACACACACACACACACACACACACACACACACACACACACACACACACACACACAACACACGTATATACACGCACACAACACAACACAACACACACACACACACACACCACGCGCGCGCGCATGGCATTTCCACCTATTAGTTTGCTCATGAAGAAAAAGGAAACAAGACGAGAACACACACACACACACACACACACACACACACACACACACACACACACACACACACACACACACACATGCAAACACACACACACACACACACACACACACACACACACACAGAGAGAGAGAGAGAGAGAGAGAGAGGAGAGAGAGAGAGAGAGAGAGAGAGAGAGAGAGAGAGAGAGAGAGAGGAGAGAGAGAGAACGCATACACACATACACACGCGCGTGCGCACACATGCACACGCACACACGCACGCACAGACACACCAAGACCACGCACACACACACACAACACACACACACACACACACACACACACACACACACACACACACACACACACACACGTATATACACGCACCCAACACAACACACACCACACACAACACACACACACACACACACACACGCGCGCGCGCGCGCGCGCGCACACACACACGAAATACGCACGCACTAGTGCACACACTTGTACACACACACGCACACAGACACACACACTTGTACACACACACGCGCACGCACACACACACACACACACACACACACCACACACACACACACACACACACACACACACTTTTACACAGAACACACACACACACACACACACACACACACACACACACACACACACACACACACACACACACACACACACACACACAATTGAACTTCTCTTTAAAACCAGGGGATGAAACAAATGAAAGGAGAGAGGGAGAGAGAGGGGGGGGAGGAGAGAGAGAGAGAGAGAGAGAGAGAGAGAGAGAGAGAGAGAGAGAGAGAGAGAGAGAGAGGAGGGAGTGAGGGGGGCAGAGACCGATAGACAGACAAATAGACAGAAATTGATGGAGAAGATGACGAGGAGCGAAAGGAGACCTGTAAATTTCGTTGGAGGTTGGTGATGAAAACTACGAAGAAAAAACAAAAAATACCTGGAGAAGAAGGGAAGCGGGAGAGAGAGAAAAAAAAAAATGGAGCATTGTCGAAGAAACAGAAGACTACTTCATTGTATCTGTTTGAGCCTTAAGGAAAACAGAGTGTTGGGACTTGCATCGTGGGCCATGCCAAGTTTCTGTGCTAATTTCTCTGATCTATAGGTCTATGTTTACCCTGCAATCTGCTTTAAAACGTGTTGTATATTGATCCAGACTGCCTACTGCCCTGTTCATAACCCATATCTCCTCTCCTTTTTGACCCACTGAGCCTTAGGCAATGTTGTATATGTTTTCAGCGTCATAGTGATAACGTAACTGAGTTGATTGTATTAAGCGAATTATTTGTTGAAGGACCCCAGGGCGTTTATATCTAAAATTCTGATTTTCTTTTGTATCAAACACACACACACACACACACACACACACACACACACACACACACACACACACACGCGCGCGCGCGCGCGCACTCACGCACACACACGTTAGAGCTGGCAAGCCAGCTCTAACGTGTTATATATAACACGTTAGGTATACAATGTTGTTATAGAGGCATCCTTCCCAAAAGAACACAAATTGTCCAAAATATTCAACAAGAACACCATCAAACTATCATATTCATGCATGCCTAACCTTAAAAATATAATTGATTCATCCAACAAAATGAAAAGCAACACAGCAAAGAAGGGTGAAGAAAGGAAATCCTGTAATTGTACTACAAAAGAACAGTGTCCCTTAAGCAACAAATGCCTCTATAACAACATTGTATACCAAGCCACTGTGACATCAGAAAATGAAAAAGAAACATACATAGGGATCACTGAAAATCACTTCAAAACCAGATATGCAAACCATAAACAGTCATTCAACAAAGAAAAATACAAAAATCAAAACAGAACTGAGCAAATATATTTGGAGACTTAAAGACAAAAAATAAACTATAACATATCCTGGAAAATCATAAAAAGGGCATCACCATACAATAACATTTCAAAAAGATGCAACCTATGTTCAACAGAAAAATGGTTAATACTATGCAAACCATACTTAGCAACCCTAAATACTAAAGTAGAAATAGTAAACAACTGCAGGCACAAATGGAAATCGTTGTCAGCAAACGCACCCTGAACTGTAAACAACCTGAAAAACCGAACAACACGTGCAGCCAATCCGCACGTGCAAACAGTGACATTAGGCCGTATAACACCGGCAGTAGGCGACCCAAAACCATCCTGAGGACAGCCAGCGCTCGAAACAGATCTGTTGATTTTAAAACTTCCTTTTACCATACTATTTTAACAGATGTTGCTCCCCAAAGGGTTTGAGCACTTAAAAAATTTTATTAGGCGTTTTAGTAGTATTCTTGACACACACATATATATATATATATATATATATATATATATATATAACGATTAAGTAGTGGGGGAAAATAAGTGCAGGTTAACAATTCTTCCATCATTTTAGTAATAATTTGGCAAAGATTTGAAATTGAGAAAAAAAGTGAAGATGAAGTAAATGGGAAAATGTATATCATAACTATAAAACCCTTCACTAGCTGCATGAGGAAACTATCGCAATTCCTCTGGAAAGCAGGTCTATATGCATCGCCTGCTCCGAGCCCTTTCGTCCACTGGATCGGACTCATCAGGGAGACGTGGCTGATTGTGTCTGTGCTCTTGGCGTCGAATAGAGAGACACACCACGG
>JADBJO010003848.1:50000-55000 GCA_016801955.1 Conus betulinus | reverse complement strand
GATCAGTCCAACAATATGACACAAAAAACTGCTCTACCGATCTCAACAAATCTTGGAGGTATGTTGGCATAGTACTAAAGCACAAACACTTTTATATCACTTTGGTGTGGATTTAGCGCAAATGGTGCTTCCCTAGATCGCTTCGATTGTGGCCGAGGTTTTGCTCTTCTAAGTGTCCCAGTTTCATATAGATTTTTCTTTTTTTTTTTCATTAAAAGCACGTGAAACATAGTGTCGAGGAATACCGTTCGTTTGCTTGTTTGTCTGTGAGAAGACCGTTGGGCTGTGTGCATTGACAGGACACGGCGTTGTCTACAAAAACTGAGTGACCTTTGTCTCTTGATTGGCTCCTACCCGGATATATTGGTGGTGTGATAGGCTTAGGCTTCAGTACTACATTAGAGTTGAGTCCATTCACTCGTAACATGATTCACAGAGAGGATTATTTCCTGACTAACTCTGCAAGTGTCTGTACCTCTCAGGTCTTGTTATCTGGGTATTTATGATGCCAGTGTTGTTACTAGTTCTGTCACGAGACTTTACCACTTTGTCGCTAATAGCAACAGACTTTTTTCACAAGAGCCAGCCGCTTCTGTCACCCCAAACCCGAACCATAACCCTTCCCAGATACATAGTAGCACAATAAGTTTCATCTCCATGGGAGATGTCTTTGTATGTCATCAAAACTGTCGTTGTGTTGTTGGGGAGAGGTGGGATGGTTGGCTTCGGTTGAGAAAAAATGGTAGGATGCTTGTTTTAATAATTTGTAATTCACTAAATGAGGACAGCTGCAAACATAATATTGCTATAGACTACGTTTTCTTTATAACCTACTAAAAGTTTAGATACAAAAGACGATTTTGTCTCTGATGTACGCACAACACTCGTACATCATTATTTGAGAGAGAGACAGAGAGAGAGAGAGAGAGAGAGAGAGAGAGAGAGAGAGAGAGAGAGAGAGAGAGAGAGAGAGAGAGAGATAGAGAGAGAGAGAGAGAGAGAGAGAGAGAGAGAGAGAGAGAGAGATGGTGGGCTTATCTTTGATGATAAATGCGGTGGCGACAAATATTTTGAAGAAACTGTAGAAATTAGACAATAGTGGTTGCCATGCAGAGATAATACTGGAGAGGTATGACAACAACGGGGTAGGCCCCAAAGTATCGGACAGGCAAGTTATGACACCGACACAACGCGTTTCAACGTATCTGTCTTCTTCATGCTGGAGAACAAATGAGACCAAAAAAAAAGCTAGAAAGACAGCAATGAATTACGAGTTTTCATTTTATTAGCCAAGTCATTTCTTTTCCTCTCAAGATCTTCCCCAGTGGTATTGTTTATTCCATGTGATTAAAAACGAGAGTTCCTGTAATGCGATTTGTTTGTTGTATTTATCCTGTGATTCAGTAAGTCATCTTGTATCCCTTTACTTCCAGTCTTGCTTCAAGTCTCGCTGTTTTCAAGTGTTTGACTTTCTTTCCCTTTCTCTCCTTCTTGTTTCTTTGTTTTGTTTTGCTTCGCTTTTCATTTTTTTGTTTATAGTACGTCTTTTTTTTTCTTCTCACATCAGGGAATTCTGTTCAGGATCCCACAGACATTGTTTGGCTCGACGCTGCCCCTTTTTTTTTTTTTCCCATCTTGGGATGAGCCATGACTGGGATTCGAACCCATGCCCTCTGGACATGCTCATTTCCACTTAATGACTCGCGCACTAACCACTGAGCCACAGGGGACACACCTGATATTTGTAGGAAAGTTAAGCCTTATGAAGTTCACTTTTTCCTTCCCTCTTGACCAGATCCAACTGAAACCTCTCTGCCGCTTCTGCCATTGCTTTCAGGGCTTTGGTTTTTTTTTTTCCCTCCCTGCAACTGAGAGCTGTTTCATGAGGCTGTATGCAGACGTTCCCACAAACCCCCTAGCTCCAATTTCTGCAGTGAGGACTTTGACCTGATAGCCTTCTCTCCTCAGGCTGTTTGCCAGATCAGCATACTTTTCAGTCTTGTAGATCTGAGCTGCCTCCATTCTGTTCTCATATGGCACCGTGAGCTCGATCATGATCAGCTGCTGGGTTGACTGAGAGTGTACTACTATGTCTGGTCTCATGCCACTCTTGCTGATAATCTCTGGGTGACTATTCCATTCTGGGAGGTCTGCTGTGCACTCCCAGTCATCTGCCCCGTCCAGCAGACTCTGCCTGCATGTTCCGAGTGGCACTGTTGTTCTTGGCCATGATTCGCTGCCTCCTGCCGTGAGAAATGTTGCGGGTGCTTTTGGAGTCCTGATTTTCCCTTTTGTGGTGTTGGTACTAGCCCAGACTACTTGTACAATCTCTTTGAGCACTTGGTTGTGCCTCCATGTGTACCTTCCTTGAGCCAGGGCTACTTTACATGAGCTTAGGACATGCTCCACTGTTTGTTTTTCATGGCAAAGGGGGCATGAAGGATCGTCTGTTTTTCCCCCCTTCACCAGGTTTGCATTTGAAGGGCAGAAGGTCATATGCAGATCTGAGAATGAAGCTGATCCTGAGAGGGGCCATGTGCCAAAATGTCATTCCAAGTGAGACTTTCTTTGGAGTGCATTCTCCCACGTTGTCCATTGCCCTTGCTGGCTCTGCTGGACTGCTTTTTGGAGTCTTTTGTGGTCTTCTTCTTTTCTCATCTCCTGAATCATCATGTCTCTTTTGGCTTTTCCTTTGGCCTTTGACCACCATTCAGTTTTGGTCACCCCCAGTCCTTGTCTGTTGGTCTGTGTGTGTCCCTGTTATTTCTCTGATCTTGAGACTTTCTTTTGCAGAATCCATCGCCTCTTGAACTTTCCATTTTCTGCCTGTCTTCAGCTGGGGCTTGATTGCTTCAACCACCTTGTCTCCTGAGTCCTCCAGCATGCTTTGAAGTCTGATCTTCCCTGCTTTATATTCCTCCAGGATGGATTTCAGTGGTAGTTTCAGCTTTGCTTGGCGACAGTATAGCGCTATGTCAGTCAGACAGGGTGGGACACCAAGCCATTTCCTTGTGAACTTGTTGATTTTGGATTCCATTGCCTCCACTATGCTGGTGCAGATGTCGTATATCATCAGAGGCCATAGGAGCTTTGGTATCAGCATGAACTGCAGACACCAGACCTTGTATTTGCCAGGGAGCCCACACTGGTCAATGGTCTCCAAGCCTTCTGTTTGGTTTCTTTTGCTCTTCGTGTGTCTTTCAGCGTATCATCATACCATCTTCCAAGGCTCTTGACTGGCTCTTCTGTTACTGTTGGAATGGTCTGGTTGGCAACACTGAAGACCACAGCTTCTATCTGTTCACACCTATTTCCCTCCACCGCGAATGTTTTATTTGTATCATCTTCAGTTTAACGATTTTTGTGTTGGTTTGTTTGTTTTTGTTTTGTGTTTGTTTGTTGGATGACAAGATCACGCAAAATCTTCTGAACGTGTTTTCGCGCTGAACTTGTAAGACTGGCTTGCAGACTTCAGAGTAACTTCACGACTTTGGTGTGGATTTCATCAATTTTAGCGAACCTAGTGGAAAGATGGAACTGAACAAAGGATGCATGTGCGGGTTGCATCGTTGCAGGCAGCAGTAGAAACCACTAACGCAGCTCTGCAGCAATGCAGCAAGTCTCTGCTGGCGGGTTGCTTCGCGATGATATTGACAGTGCCGTGTAGACTGCCTAGCTCGAAGTAGGAAAGGAAGGACCGAGCTATGACTGTGTGCTAGGCTGCTGGATGGAATGCAGAGTGGGAGGAATAGCTACCGGAAGGCTTCAGAAACTGAGTCAGCGAAAGGAAGCAAATAAAACGATAAAAACAAAACAAAACAAAACAAAAAAAACAAAAACAAAAACACAGTTACATTCTGAGTTCTCTAGGGTGAAAGTGACAGGTTCGTTTTCAGAACTTCATTGTCAGGTTTCCCTCCCAATCTTTTCTTTTCTTTCGTTCAGCCTTTCTTCCCTCGTTTCCTCCATTTCTTTCCGTCCATCCTTTGCCTCCTTTTTTCCTTCCTTCCTTCCTTCCTTCCTTCTTCTTCCTTACTATCTTTTTTCAAACTCCCCGACATTCTTTCTTTGTTTCTACTCTTTCTTTATTCTTTCTTTCTGTTCTTCATTGTTTTTATCAACTGTGGTTTTTTTTTTTCATTTTTTTTTTTTTTCTTTTTTGTTTTTTTCTACATGCTCATTTTCTACTTTTTCGTTCTTTCCTAGCTCATCGTGTCTTTCCTCCCCTTATCTTTAGTAAGTCGTTCCTTCCTTCTTTCTTTCTATGATTTGTTCCTTGATTCGGTTCTACTTTCATTCTGTTGCTTGTCCCTTTTGTCCAAGTAGTCTTTCTGTCCTGCATGCCTTTTTTATCATTTCAATCGCTCATTTGTGTTTTTCCGCTCTGCTATTTTCCATCCTCTTTTTTACATTTCTTTTCTGTTTTTTTTTTTTTATTTCTTTTTTAGCTTCCTTCTTTCCTACATTACTCCGGTAGTTTTTTTTTTTTTTTTTTTTTTTTTTTTTTTAGTCCACGCTGTTAATCTTTCTTTTCCTTGTTTTTTTTTTTTTTTTTTTCGCTTTTTCTGTTAGTGTTTCTCCCTTTCTTTCTTCTTCACATCATTCTTTCTTTCCGTCCTTTTTACGTTTTTTTTTTTTCGCTTCGTTAATGATGTCCTCTGGAGTTTATTTTTTATACATTTATTTATTTCACTCTTTGCTTTTTTTTTCTCTCCTCTTTCTATACTTGTTTCCTTTTTCTTCCTCTCTGATTCCTTCTACCTTCATTTGCTGCTTCCTTTCCTTGCTTTCCCTCTAGCGCGTCCCTCTGTTCTTTCCGTCCCGTCTTCTTTCCCACTTTCTTCCATGTTTTTTTTTTTCTGTGTCCGTTCTCCGTTTCTTTCTTTTGTCTTTCCACCCTCCTTTCTGTTTTTACTTGTCTTTCCTACCCATTCTTTATCATTTTTTTTTTTAACTTTTTCTCCTACGTTTCTTTCTTTCTTCTGTCTTTCTTTTCTTAC
>JADBJO010003848.1:25000-27500 GCA_016801955.1 Conus betulinus | reverse complement strand
GTGTGTGTGTGTGTGTGTGTGTGTGTGTGGGGGGGGGGGGGGGTGCGTGCGTTCGTGCGTGCATTCGTTCGTGCGTTCATGAGTGCGTGTGTGCACGTCCGTGCGTACCTGTGAGTGTGTGTGTGTGTGTGTGTGTGTGTGTGTGTGTGTGTGTGTGTGTGTGTGTGTGTGTGTGTGCGTGCGTGCGTGCGTGCGTGCGTGTGCGTGCGTGCGTACGTGCGTGCGTGCGTGTGTGTGCGCGCGCGTGTGTGTATGTGTGTGTGTGTGTGTGGTGTGTGTGTGTGTGTGTGTGTGTGTGTGTGTGTGTGTGTGTGTGTGTGTTCATGTGTATTTATGTGTTTTTTAGCATTGACAGTATGGTTTAGTTGCAAATTTGAGACACCGTTTTCTGCAAAACAGTGAAGAAACCCTTACCCACGCATCGTGAGTACACTGGATGCATGAAAATGCAGCTCAGTTCAAGACTGACATTCGTAATTACGTAGGAACACGTTTTACCAGACTACATTGGTTTAAACTCGGTCCCTCATGTTGATGTAGTTTTTTTTTTTTTTTTTACTATGCAGTACGCGGTTGACTCGGACGTGAGAAAACTGAGTCGAGGGCTGAGTTCCAAGACATCAACATTCGTTCCGACCTCATGAAGATCCAGTTCGTTTTGATGGAGTAGATGGTTTTAGCAGACAGTAGCTGAAAGGAAGGTAGATGAAAGAGATGTACAAGGAAACGAAATACTCCGTGTACAGAATGGCACCCCCTAGAATTTTTTTTTTTTCATCGTTTTAGCTGTAATCTTCATGACATTATTCACTGGAGCAAAGATACTTCGCATTGTAAGCATGCGAAGGACGAGAAATTTTCCTTGTATTCTATGAGGACAAATAAAATATCGTGTATCGTGTGTATCGTGTATCGAATGTTTATCTATATTCAATAGGGGTTCGCGAAAACTGCTATATTCAAGATTATTTTATCAAAATACTCCAAAAATATGAATATGTTTTTTTTTTTTCACTTTAAAACAAAAATTCCGAACTATTTTTGATTTGATCGAGGAAGTGTCACTGTGTGCATATAGTCCGTAAATGCTACACTACATCTGCGCCATCTCGATCTTGAGAATTTCACTGAAGTCTCTTTCCGATTTGTGTCTGTTACCAGGATCGATGCTTTGGTAATGTCTGCTGATCACAGGTTACGCCGATAATGATGACAGTCTTGGGCTAGATGGATGATTCCTGACTGCCTTCATTTATTTTCTGGAGATGTTGACTTCTTCGTACAGTTATCTGCTTTGATCACTGATTCATCTTGACCACTGGTCTTGAAATAGATGTTTTTGACAAGTTCCCTTTGACAGATTCGTCTAAATGGGCCCCTGTGTGTTCTTTGACGATCATATTATAGTAATTAATAACACACGTAGTTCAGTTCTTGTTGACACATTTTAGGATCGACAGAAGACTTCTGAGAATGGGTCTTGTAAGGACAGCATTTGAAAAGTGGGAAAACGGTTGCTGAGGACTGGAGATCTTTACGGTGGACATCGTGTAGGCAGGAATATACTGGCAGGTGGCGGCACGTGCAGTTTCTTTTGTGAATGCCTCAGTTTTGTAGACTTCTTGTAAACAGGCTGGATATAACCGGTAAGTTATGATGAAAAGCTGGCAAAGCAAGCACAAGGACCATCACACTTAGCAGAATTGGAAGTTGCATGTAACAAATCCTGCATGAATGGATCTGTAGGTTCTTTGGTGACCAAGACAGACAAAGAACATTGAAAAACATGGTACTGACGCAATTGCTATAAGTACAGAGCAACTCAGCCTCCTTCACTGCACATTATTTGACGAAGTGGTCTTTTTGGGTTCAGCTCTCTAAAGTTTATCTTGCTGCATGGGTGTGTGTAGTTATGGCGACTTCTCTGGCAGTGTTCCAGTGCGGCCAATAGAACTTTGTTCGATATTATTGCCTCTAGGAAATTTCCAGCCGCCATCGGCTGGATGTCCATAGCAACAGGGGTTTCTATTTTCTGGCCCTGGAATGGATGCTGCCTGTTAATCTACCAATGGTACCGCTGTTTTGATGGGCATTTTGATTTTTTTGTGGCCCGGGCGTCCATATTGCTGACAAGTCAGTCTGCACTGTCTTCGGCTCCTTGCTTGGTGCCTCTCAGGCTAACGGCTTGGCTGGCATAAAGACTTTTATTGTTTGAGTCTGGATGTTTTTTGATGCTTCAGGTGGTGGTCAGGAAAGCGCTGTGCGCTACAAAACTGTGTAGATGATCGTGTCTGTAGTGATATGCATGACGGTGCATACCAACATGAATCTTCTTTCATTCACTGGCGGGGGGCACCTTTTTCTGGACGCCAAGAAGGATGACACTTGCCTCTTAATTTAAAATCGTTTCAAGTTTCTTCTGAAGTAGAAAGGCTGAAATCCGTTAACGAGGTTCGACAGCGGGGTTAGCTACAGAATCTTAGAGATTTCTAGGCTGATT
>JADBJO010003848.1:0-2500 GCA_016801955.1 Conus betulinus | reverse complement strand
ATTTGTCACAACATTTTGGTCGAACATTATTTTCAATAAGTATATCGTAATAAAGCTTTGAACAAGTTGTGTCGATATGTTTATTTGTTCTTTACAGAAATACTACATTGTTTAATGTAGTCGATTATTGCAGATTTATACCCAGCAAAGGTAACAAAATCGACATTAATATTGTATTTCTCTTTGAAACGCGTATAAACAAAGAAATTGACCTTTACCATCAAAAAAGTCCGCAAGACAATATACATTCTTGTTACCAAGTTTTTCTAGAGATAACGTATGAGTTTTCAACTTGAATTCTATTATTATAGCAAACTGATTCGGCTACAATTTCAGCGGAATTTCCTGGTATGCATTTGTAGTAAATATATATATACGCTTCAACGACGTCTGACCAAAACTGGTTATATTTCGTAAACCTGGAAACAAAATTCTGGACCATATTTATTAATAAGCGGCCATTGAGGAAAATTAGCTAGTAAAATATGTTTCCACTTGTGGGTTTTTTTTTTTCAGTTTTACGAAACCACGACAGTTTTAAAGAAGTAACAAATGTTTTTTTAATTCAGGGATACTGATGCCTCCAAGTTTTACACTCTTATGCACCGTTTTCCCCGTTAATTTTGTCTGGTTTCTTACCCCAGACAAATTCATAACACATCTTTTGTAAAGTTCGAAAATATACATCAGGTGGATTTGGCAGAAGTAACCAAAGATGTATCAGTTTTGAAAGTATGACAGATTTTAAAACTGCTATTCTAGCAAGAGGCGTTAGTTGACGTTTAACCCCATACTTTGAACAGATGCTTTATATCTGCCAATTTGTCCGGATAATTTATATTTACACAGTCTTTTAAATCGTTAGTAAACCATATTCCTAACACACGAAATTTGAATGGGTTCCAGTCCATTCCTAAATGATTCATATATCTAACTTCAGAATTCTTCTTACTTCCTAACCAAATTGCACTTGTTTTGCTAGAATTTATGTGAAGACCTGAAACAGATCCAAACTTAAACAGAACATCTACGCAAATTTCAAAAGACTTTCTATCACCTGCCAGCAAAAAATCTGTGTCATCCGCATATTGTGAAAGTTTATGTTCAACATCATTCATCATTATTCCCTGGATATCTGTATTTTTCTTATCATTATAGCTAATATTTTCTACACAGAGTATAAATAGATATGGCTATATAGGGTCTCCTTGTCTACAACCTCTTTTAATTTCAAACCAGTTTGAAACCTGACCATTTACACAACACAAGATTTAATATTTTTATAGAATGTATCTATCCATCTGCAGATGTCTTTCTGAAATCCAATTTTTTTTTTAATACCTTCGACATAAAACCCCCAGTTAATCGAGTCAAAAGCTTTCTCAAAATCTATATTTAATAACAATCCAGGTAAATTATTTTGATCTAAGTAAGCTATTGTGTCATATATCAATCTTAAGTTATCATCACCAATGTATCTGTTCCTAATGAAACCCGTCTGGTCTTCATTAATGAGTCTTGGCAGTACATTTTTTTATGCGATTTGCAACACATGATGATCCAATTTTATACACTACATTTAAAAGTGAAATTGGTCTCCAGTTTTTTTACATATTGTCTTGGCTTGTCTCCTTTGGAAATACATATAATAATAATCCCTTCTTTTTGTACATAGACAATTCTCCTCTTTTTGAAACTAGCATTCAACGCTCTAATAACAAATAATCCAATTTTTTTCCAAAAAAAAAAGTTTAAAGAACTCCGTCGAAAATCCATCAGAGCCTGGGCTTTTGTTATTTTTTTTCATATTCTTTAAGACATCACTTGCTTCTTCAAGAGTAATTTCTCCCTCTAACTCGTTTGCTTCTGCTTCATTTAGACATGGTGTATCGTTTACTAAATCCATTATTTCACTATCTTCTACTTCGGATTCTGCGTACAGTAATCTATAAAAGTTCTGAACTTCTAGAAGAATCTCTTTCTGGGGATTTTAAAACATTATCTTGCTGATCCGTGATCCTAGACATATTTTTACTTACAAAATACGTTTCTCAAGATTACAAAAATAGTTGCTTACTTTCTCACCCTCAGCTATCCACCTAACTCTTGATCGTAGCAAAACACCTTCCATTCGTTTTTCTCTAATATGTTTTAATTTTTGTTGTTGTTGTTGCTGCTAAGCTCTAATATCGTCCTCGCTTATAAACTTTGTTGTTTCTAATCTTCGAATGTCAGATTCTAGTCGATTTTCTTCCTCCTGTATTTTTCTTCTTTTTTCATTGTTGCAAATGAAATTGTCTTTGATCTTAACTTCATAAGAAGGAAATCTAGAAAAGTATCATCGGGAACAGAAAAAACGTAGTTCTTCATCAGGTATATCATTACTATTTGCATTCATCGCATATTCATCAATAACAGATCTTATCTCAGAATTTATCTCATTTACATATAAGTTGTCTGTTAAAAGAGATGAATTAAATTTCCAAAAAGTGTTATGTTT
>JADBJO010003847.1:220000-225667 GCA_016801955.1 Conus betulinus | reverse complement strand
AGAGAGACACAGACAAGGAGAGAGAAGAGATACCATCGTGTAGAGAGAGAGAGAGAGATGAGAGATGAGAGAGAGAGATGTCCATTTCGAAGAACGAAAACCCAAACGTCCTTGAAGAAGGCAGTTGTCATGCAGACCAAGAGTCCAGTCCCTATGTCACAACATTAGTTCCTTGTGACCCACGTGTCTTACCATAGCTGTGTAATGCGGAGGTTGATTCTCTCGCCGCCGTACCTTCCATGTGTAAAGAGCAGCACGCTGAGCTCCGGTTTCTCTCTGTTTTCTTATAGAACAGGAAGTACTTGACAACGGGAATGAAGAAATGCTGTGTGTGGTGTGTGGGTGTGTGTGTGTGGTGAGTGTGTGTGTGGTGTGTGTGTGTGGTGTGTGTGGTGTGTGTGTGTCTCTGTGTGTCTGTGTGTGTCTGTGGGTCTGTCCGCGGTCAAAATGTGTTCCACTTCTTCTAGACAAAACTTCTGGGCCGATCTTTCTGAAAATGTGTATGTTCATTATGGGTCACGGATGATATCCGATGCTTTATTTTACCAGAATAGCCGTTACTAAGAGAGAGAGAGAGAGAGAGGAGAGAGAGAGAGAGAGAGAGAGAGAGAATTAAACCGCGTGCACACTTTCAGATATGGCAGATTTCTCAGTGACGAAATACATTATGACGCATGTTTGATCATGACTTTTTTATTTCACAAATATCTATGAAAGTACTGCATTTGACGGATTTTTAAAATAGCTTTAGATCTAATAACTGACTGGTAGACCATGGGTATTTTCATTGCAAACATGCTCTTGAGATGTACACGCGTATTCAAGATAAACTGGGAGTATGTTTTTATGCTTTGCATCTTTTTTTTTCTTTCTAATTTTTGCCATGTAACCTCACATCACATACTTCCTCTAAACATCATTTTTCATTGGTTCTTTGACTCCCCCCCCCCCCCCCCCCCCCCCCCCCCCCCCCCCATCACTCATTAGATGGCGTGCGGTGAGTATGTTCAGGTGGATGGTTGGTACAGGCCCGCGTCCTTCGTGTCCATGGTTACAGCGTAGACCGAAAGCGCCACATTTTCTGTTCTATGAGACTCAAAGCTGCACCTGGCTTTTGTCAGATGATCAGCCAGTACCTGAACAGATTCCTCACACGGTCCAGCCCTTGACCCATACCATACCTGACTCTGAGGCAGGTCTCATGTAGGTTTCTTTTTTCGATCCAAGCACGATCCACATAACCCTTCATTTTCCTGTCGTCTGCTGCACTTTTCATTCCAAAATCCTTGTGACCTAGAAATGGCGTTGAAAAACACAAGGAGTCCACAAGACATGTATCATTTCACTATTTTTACTGAGATATGGCATTGTACTAATTATTGACTCAAAATTCCAGGATAAAATGATCTTTTAACATTGAAAACATTTTTCTTCACAGAGACAGTGCGATTTTCGTCTGTTCAAAACTTTGTTGTTACCACTTGACTTTGCTGTGGCCCCGAAACTCTGACCTATACATGGCCAAGCACCTTAATCTTGCAGAACGCACCTCACTCTGATAGGAGACTTCGCCAGGGGAGCTAAGCGCAGCTCAGTTAGAGTTCTCCGCCCATTCTAGTGAGGGAAACAGGCTGTTTCGTCTGCATACAGAATATGCAAAATTGTATTAGTCAGGTAAAATCTTGGACATAAATTGAAGTTAAATGATGATAAAAACTGAGGCCCTTCTCATTCACTCGAAGAAATCTTTCTTACACTGTCCTAAACCATCCAATATTCATATGGGAAACATTGGTATTGCGCTCTCTCCTTTTGCACGCAAAAACTAGGATTTATATATCTGATGACTTATCACTTGACAGGCACACACCGCACACTTTGCAAATCAGCTTATGCAGCTCTACGCCAGATTAGTTCTATTCATCACTACCTCACAATCGTCACATCTCATAATAGCAGCAACAAAAACATTAGTCTGTGCCTTTGTCCTCTCTAGACTTGATTATTGCAACGCCTTTTTAGCGGGATGCCCTAAAAGATCTATAGATAAGCTACAACAGGCGCAAAATTCAGCTGCAAGACTAGTATTTTAGGCTAAAAAAAAAAGATCATGTGTACACCTTTGTTACAAACCCTACACTGGTTGCCAGTTGAAGCACGCATTCAGTATAAGCTATCCCTCCTTTGCCATGATGTCTTCTCAAAGTCTTCTCCAGCTTATTTTTCCGATCTGCTGTCCATTTACTCACCTTCCCGACCACTCCGTTCGTCTACAGATCATCTGACTTTGTGCATTCCGAGGACTCGCTCTAGGACTTTTGGCGAACGAACTATCTTTTTCATTTGCTGCCCCAAGACAATGGAATTCACTGCCCAAATCTATCCGCTTGTTCAGCCCAAATCATCCTTTAAAAAGACATTAAAAACATAATTTATTTAAATTGCATATGATTCCAAATAAACACCCATCTTTATTAATGTCCTTGTTTCTAAAAAAAAACATTAGGAAATCAATCATTTTATATCTTGTCATACTGTGCTCTGTGTGTGTGTGTGTGGGGGGGGGGGGGGGGGGGGGTGTGAACGGGTGTGTCCTTGTTCACATATTGCTTTACAAATGAGCTATAAATCTTATATGTGTGAAATTTATTGTTCTAATTTGCGTGTTCATTTTAAATACTTTACGTTGTTTTTCATGGTGACATAAGCTTATATTTTTTGTGCATGTTGTACGTTTTTATGTTTTCATGTAAAGCGCGGGGAGCGCGGTCGTAGACCGCGAAACGGCGCTATAGAAGTCCGCACATTATTATTATTATTATTATTATTATTATTATTATTCGTTCAACTCCAGGTTCGTTCCCTGGAGACCAGCGGATTTCTGGCGGTGTTTTCTGGACCCCTTGGTGTGGCAGGGGGCTACTGGTCATCATTTCATCATTATCATCATCATCATCTGTGCCAAATTTGAACGGGCAGTTGGTAAGTATTAACTCTATGCCAGGAAGTGTGTTTCAATGTAAGCTATTTGCGCTTTAAGTACTAAGAACAGGATCGTCTGAGGATTTGGGTTTGTTAACTGTTTTAAGTTTGACTATTCTTGGTTCTTTTAGCATTCAAATTCGAGCCGTAGTCTGTCGGTGCCTTGTTCGGTTAGAGACTGGTTTAAAGGAGGGGGGTTTAGTATAGTAGAACCTTTGGACCCCCCCCCCCCCCCCCCACACACACACACACACACACGTACCACCATGTTCCTTTCTGTTGATTCTGATAGCTAGCCCTGGGTCTGTCTATTTGTAAGAATGGTCATGTCCACGGAACTAAGGTTAGTTCAATACGAATATCATAAAGAGAACTTCAACAGGGAAGGAGGCGTGGGTGCGTGGGTTTTGCTCTGTTTTATATTTTGCTGTGTCCCATCTTCCCTCCACCTCCCGTCAAAACCCACCCCCCAAAAAAAAATCCCACATTTAACATGTAGGATCCCCTGATCACCCCATTGGTGTGTGATGTGAACCCCCACGACTAAGGCTTTTTCAATATGAATATCATAAAGAGAACTTCAACAGGGAAGGAGGCGTGGGTTTTGCTCTGTTTTGCTCTGTTTGACCGTTTTCCACCATCTTCCACCCCCCCCACCCCCCCCACCCCCCCCCCCCCCCCCCTCTCTCTCTCTCTCTCTCTCTCTGAAATGCTTGTGATAAAAGTAACATTTTTGGTAACCTTGTTTCTATCTCTCACTACAGGTTTTGTTTCACGACAATGAACAACTCATGGACCTTCCATTCTGGTTGATTGTCCCTGTACACATCAAATCATTGTGAAAACATGTACCTGCACCAACGACTAGTTCTCCCCCCCCCCCTCTCTCTCTCTCTCTCTGTCTCTCTGTCTCTCTCTGTCTGTCTGTCTGTCTGTCTGACTGTCTGTCTGTCTCTCTCTCTCTCTCTCTCTCTCTCTCTCTCTCTCTCTCTCTCTCTCTCTCTCTCTCTCGTCTCGAACAAACATTCCCACACCTAGCTCGTCAGATTGTGACTGGATACCTAGTTCTGGGCCGTGGCCCTGACCACGCACTTTGACACGTACAGGGGCCTGGCCTCCCGCATCGTTTCCCGAGTTATGCTGGTTGTTTCTGCTGAAGACGAGTGTTTGCCCTTAAAAAACCACTTCATCCCGATGCAAAATTATTAAAATCAAACGTTTAGCAGTGGGTCGGAATAGCACAATGGTAGAGCGCCTGACTCGTAATCTTGGTGATCCCCGCCGAGCCGTTTCGGCACAGGGGGACTTTTCCCTCGGGGTTAACATTGGTTCTGACTCCGTTTCCCATACACTACTTCGAATGAAACTATAAACCAAGGTTCCGTGTGTGAACGCACGCATAACATCTTGTAGACACGTCAAATCCTATCACCAACTTTCGAAAGAGAAGGCCAGTTTGGCCGTTGGTATGGATGACATGTTAAACATAGCATGCACCTTCCCCGAAGCTGGAGTATGGCTGCCTTAATGGCGGGTTTAAAAAATGGTCATACATACAAAACTCCACACCCTTTGTTGGGTAGATGGGATTAATCCTTGCCTGTCTATACAGGGAGTGTCCGCAGGAGGTTCAGCCTGCATACGCAGAACAACGACAACAACAACACCAACAACAACAACAACAGCAAACAAACGTTTTGCAAATACACAAAAAAGGGGAAACAGATAGGGCACTGGCTTCCCTCCACAGTGTCATTCATTTCAGTTTCATTCATCAAGGAGGCCTCACTGCGTGCGGACTAGTCCATATACGCTACACCACATCCGCTAAGTTCTGAGACCACGCTACGCATGGTTTAAAGTTGATGGACTAATGAATTTACAACTAAGATGAGAGAATTGAAGAAGAAGGTCTCGTGGCTACGACTCGCAGCATTTGTGTGACGCTCCTAAGTATGTGTGTATTGAGTTAGCCTGAGAAACATGTGTGTTTTGTTTGTCCGACTACAGGGTGCATTATGAGCTAGGGAAGGAGAGTGATGCACTGTGTGTAAGTGCAGGGTGTCTACTGGCTGTCTCTTTCATAAGGGATTGAGAGCGGGAAGATGAAGGAGGGGTAGAAGATAGGGGTGGGGGTGGGGGTAAATGAGATGGTGACCCGAAAAACTTATAACGAGATGTTTGCATTGCGTCTTGTCTCAAAGAAAAATAGGGTTCAGTGGCGTGCAATGTTTTTCTTGTGTGTTCCTGTTCGGAGGAAAAGTAAATCAATATAGGATGCTCTTTTTCTGGATGTTCCTCTTTGTTTCAGAACAAAACATTTTCACGAAAAGATTTTTTTTAGGAAAGTGAAGGACACCCATCCCCTTCCCCTTAAAAGTATTTCAGCAAAGAAGAAAGAAAGACAAAAGAAAAAAAAAAAAGAAAGAAAGAAAGAAAGAAAGAAAGAAAGAAGGAAAAAAAAGAAAGAAAGGAAAAGAAAGACAGAAAGAAAGAAAAAAGGAAGAGAAAGAAAAAGAAAGAAAGAAAAGAAAAAAAAAAGAAAAAAAAAAGAAAGAAAGAAAGAAAGACCGCCATCTGTGACCTCTATTTGTGTGAGAACTCTTACCGACTGAAACAATGAAAAAACTGCGAAAGTGGATAGATCGTAAATCTCTGTGCACCCATCTTCTGCGCAGGAAAAAA
>JADBJO010003847.1:180000-187500 GCA_016801955.1 Conus betulinus | reverse complement strand
TGCTATTCCGAACACAGAGCTTTTCAAAGTTCCCAACGTGTCAATAATCAACCATGAAAATCTCCAGGTTAGTAGCAGAACACTAAGGGATGACATCCACCCGAACCGGAGAGGATCCAGCGTACTAGCGGGGAACCTTGGAAGACATGTCCGCCGACTGTTCTGGGAGATGCCCAAAAGCCCTCGAAGGCCTGGTCCACCTCGCCCATATTGGGGATCATTCATCCATCCTCCTTTCTACCCTCTACGACCTTTCCTGCCTGCAGAACTTGTACGACCCTCTACAAGAGTGAATGCATGATGTGGGTCTAAACTGACCAGTGAAAAACACTATGCCTAGCCAATGAACGGCTGATTGCTAACTAGTGTACAGTTAGATCGCTTTTGTGTTATTCTTCCACTATAAACATGTTAGATAAAGATAAAGATTTTAAGGTATTTCAATGAAATTGTCGATCCATCATAACAACACTTGATCAATTAGTACAACAGCTATCAGAAGAAAAGTATCATGTTTTAGCTCTACAATCATTGAATGTACGGAAGGAAAAAATACCTAAATTGAAAAAATATTATTTTCCCACCAATAATTCCAAAGTAGATAAGCATGAAAAAATAAATGTAGCAATCTATATTTGTGAAGGAGAAAAATACATATCATGTACTAGCCCTGCTCCACCAGGCATTCCCGGGTTGCATACGTGTGCAGTAAAGGTACAGGTAAATTACAATGTATTGACAATTGTGTCTGTTTATTTACCACAAGGACCAAATGATATAAATACAGAATGGCTACGAACGATTCAGTTAGATCAGTCAACTAAATATCTAGTCACTGGTGACTTCAATGCCCATTCACTATTCTGGGAAAAAGGATGCAGGCCATAACCAATAATCGTTTCATCGAAAATGTAGTTGATTCACCCTTTTATCTTTTAAACGATGGTAACATAACTCGAATTCCTGACAACCCCAAACACAATCCTAGTGCCATCGATCTAACTTTGATATCCCCGGAGCTAGCTATATATTGTGACTGGCATACTCTTGATGACGCATTAAATAGTGACCCATTTACCTATTGTTATCACATTTGAAACTACAGGACCAAAAAACAAATGATGTGACTCATGATAAAGTTCCAAAGTATTGTTACAAATTTGCAGATTGGAATAAAATTCTCATTCTTATTAAACTCATTTTACTTAGACATGAATAATATAGAAAGCCAAGATGTTGATACTTTATATAAACGATTTCAAAGCACTGTACTATCTGCAGCTAACGATTCGATTCCAGTTGTAAATCTGTAAAATCAAAGAAACATTCGGGTAATGTCTGGTGGAACGAAACTTGTCAAGAGGCTTAAGATGAGAAAAGAAATAAAACAAAGAATATAAAAGAGAAAAAGATCCAAAGGAAAAGGCCAAAAAAATTATTGAGAAGAAAAGAGCGAAAAAACAACCAAAACAGAATCACGCACAAGCAAATCGAAAATATTGGTCTTTTTTTTTGCGAAAATGAGGTGTCAAATTTTAAAGATATTCAGAAAGTTTGGACGCAATTGAAAATAATGAAACAAGGAGTTCATTTACCACACTGTCCAATCAAATTACACAATTCTGAATTCCCATCTAATTTTGATAAGGCAGGAGCCTTTGCTGATCTATTTGCAAAAAATAGTAGCATCAATAACTTATGAAAAGAAAATAAAGCTTATCGTGAAAAGGAAGAAAACAAAAGAGATGTATGATAGCCCACAAACAAGAGAAGATCACTATCTAAATACTTCTATAACATTACAGGAAGTTAAAGAATGTCCTATAAATTTAAATAAAAAAAAAATCAGTGGGTTTAGATGGCATTTCCAACGAAATGTTATGTCATCTCCCAGATAATGTGATATATTTTCTATATCTATTTTTTTTCAGAAATGTCGGTCCACTAATAAAATGCCTCAAATTTGGAAGCATTCCATCATTGTTCCAATTCACAAGAAAGGGGAAGACACTTCAAGACATCAATAGCTATCGTCCAAATGCTTTAACATCTAATACATGTAAATTAATGGAAAAGATTGTTTTTTTTAAGGAGATTAGTTAATCACTGTACTAAACATAGCATAATACCAATCAATCAAGCTGCATTCCAGGCAGGCAGATCCACAATAGAACATCTAGTGAAACTTACTACGCATGTAAAGCACCAGTTTGCACGTCGAAGAAATATACTTGTAACATTTTTTGACATCAGAAAAGCATACGAACGTGTATGGCACAAGCAACTTTTATACAACATAAAGAATATTGGTATCAATGGCAACATGTATGATTATATCAAAACCTTCCTAGATAGTAGGCACATTCAAACTAGGGTTGGAAATACATACTCTAATCCAAGACCTTTACAAATGGCTTACCTCAAGGATCAGTAATTTCGCCAATATTGTTTAATATTTTAATTTCTGATCTACCCAAAGGCCTTTCTAAAGATACAGAGATAGCCCAATTTGCTGACGATATATGCTTGTGGATGAAAGTGACAATGAAAAGAAATACTCCACTGAGGTCACTAAATTATATTAAAATTAAATACCAACATGAACTCAATGAAATAAATAATTTTTTTACATGAAAAACAGGGCTTTCCCTTTCACCGAAAAAAAACAAATATGATGCTTTTTAATTCTGGTTATGATCCAGACAAACTTCCAAACTTCACCTTGGACGGCATTGCCTTAAACTATGCTAAAAGTGTTAAAAACTCCTTGGTGTTATCTTAAGTAATAAGTTAACATGGAATATTCATATTGACCACATTTTAAACAAAGCAAGAAAAAGTTCAAATTTTCTTAAGGTAGTAGTTAGTAAACAATCTTGGGGGCAAGATACCAAAACTTTAACTATATTAGCAACTGCCCTTGTACGTTCAAGATTATCATACGCTCAAGAGGTATTTTTAACGCACCCAAACACCTTTTACATAAACTTCAAAGTATTGATAGTAAAGCTTACAAAATTGCTTTAGGAGTTCCCACACATACATCTAACTTAGGAACATATAGCGAAGCAGGAATTTTACCTCTCTCAGAATTTCATAAAGCTTCTACTTCAAAATTTATACTGAAAAGTTGTTCTAAAAAAAATGCCTGCTCCAAAGAAGTATGTCTACAATCGGAGAGGGACTTTGGAAAACGTGCAGAACATATTCAGTCCACAAAATCTATTATTCCTTTTCTTCTGATCTTCTAAGGGATGCGAAAATAGATCAAGGTAACATTGTCAAAAAAAAAAAAACAAACGTTTTCGCCCATTCCAAATGGGAACAGTCAGAAACTATCTTTGACATAGATTATATACATTTAACTAAAAAAGATTCTCTGAATATTTCTGAGAGTGTCTGTATGCACTCATTTAGAAAATGAATACAGTACTCATTTAAAGATATTCACAGATGGCTCCATATTGGAAAACGAAAGCACATGAGCAGCATTCATAATTCCGTGCTTAAAAGTAAAAAAAAGTATTTTTTCTTGGTAAAAAGTTGTCGATATTCAGTGCTGAAGTACTTGCTATACTTAAATCATTGATTTCATGTTAAATTTTCCTATAAATAACAGTCAAGTCCTAGTATGTGCAGACTCTAAAGCAGCAATAAATGCTATCAAATCACCCATATGATAATGGAAATAAATCATGTAATACACCTACTTTCTATGAAAGGCATCGCTGTCACTTTTTGTTGGGTGCCTTCTCTTTGTGGAATATCAGCAAATGAACAGGTAGACCCAAGCTGCAAAAAAAAGGCAGCTCAGAATCTAAACGATGCACAATCTATAAATATTCCTTTGGATCTGTCAGAATGTTTCTCAATTATAAACAAAAAAATCTCATGATAATGTTAAACAGTTATTGAAGAACTCAAACAATCAGTATTATCATAACTGTATTAAACAAAAATGATAAAGGCAATGGGAAAAAGTCATACAAGCATGTCATATTCTCGTCCAGGGAGGTCGAAAGTCTAATCCATAGGATACGTTTAAATTCATTTAAAACAAAGTATTGTACTAATATTAATGTGTGTATGTGGTGAACCTATTAGTGTCAATCACTTACTGATTCACTGTCAAAAGCAGAGAACTTTTTAAAAGTTCAGGCATTGCTTGTTATAATGATGGATCGACACCATTACTCTTACCATGACAACGGGATGGGGTAGGGGTGGACTTAATTTATTGCTACTATAACGTTATATTTCATCATCACACACACTCAATGACATACATACCTAAATTATACCAAAAATACATTCAGTCTTAATCACTTTTAGTGGCAAGACTTTAAAACTGAAGAAGAAGAAGAACAACAACAACAACACACACACACACACACACACACACACACACGCGCGCGCGCGCGCGCGCGCGCGCGCGCGCGCGCAAGCACACACGCACGCACGCACGCTCGCACACTCACACCACACAACACACACACACACACACACACACACACACACACACACACACACACACACACACACACACACACACACACACTGCACTGCATGAGAACAGACAGGGGGGACGCATTTGTCGTTCCAACGTGCTCCCTCATTGTAGATGTCTTTTGTACCATGAATCGTGCAACATTTTCCACTTTTTCTTTTAATCCTTAATTACCCACGGATGCTCGAGTTGATTGGCTTTTGCGTTGGCAGAGCTTGTGCGAAGAGATGCTAATGATGCAAGAAATTTCGAAGAGGGGGAAGGAAAGGAAGGACAGAGACAGAAAGAAAACAAATTCATACTGAAGAGCAAGAGAAAAAGTTGTAATCTGTGCTGAATGACGCATGGAAAAGCTTCAACAGATTGCAGCTAGACATGCGATCAAGTATACCCCCCCCCCCCCCCCCCACCTCCACCTCCACCATCCCCCCACTCATCGACCAATCACCCTCTTTTTTTCATCATCTCTCTTCTCGCCCTCTCTCTCTCTCTCTCTCCTCTCTCTCTCTCTCTCTCTCTATCTTCTCCCATTCTCTGGCTGTCGGTCTGTCTGGGTCTGTCTGTCTCTGTCCTCTGTCTCTCTCTAGCGCTCTCCTCTCTCTCTCTTCTCTCTTCTTATCTCGCTCTCTCTCTCTCTCTCTCTCCTCTCTCTCTCTTCCAGTCTCTCTCTCTCTCTCTTCCCGTTTCTGTCTGTCTATGGTACGAATCTCTGTCTCTCCTCTCTGTCTGTCTGTCTCTGTCTGTCTGTCTGTCTCTCTCTCTCTCTCCTCCTCTCTCTCTCTCTCTCATCCTCTCTCTTCCCTCTCTCTCTTCCCATCTCTCTCTCTCTATGTCTCTCTCTCTATATCTCTCTCTTCTCTCTCTCCTTCTCTCTCTCTTTTCCCATCTCTCTCTGCCTGTCTGTCTGTCTCTCACCACTGTCTCTCTCTCTCTTTCTTTCTCGTCTGCTCCTGTCCTCCTGTCTGTCTGTCTGTCTGTCTTGTCTGTCTGTCTCTCTCTCTCTCTCTCTCTCTCTCTCTCTCTCTCTCTCTCTCTCTCTACTCATGTAGCAAATGAAGTGGGCATTGTGTGCATGGGGTTACAGTTGTCCCCTTCCCCACGTACTCCTTAGGCCGGACTCTTATTGATCACCATTTCATTCTCTGGCAGAAGAGAGCACATTGCCAATACCTTCTTTGGCAGAAGAGACTACATTCCCATACATTCTTTGGCAGAAGAGAGTACATTGCCAATACCTTCTTTGGCAGAAGACAAACTACATTCCCAATACCTTCTTTGGCAGAAGAGAGTACATTCCCAAAACATTCTCTTGGCAGAAGAGGTTAAATTTTTATTTCCTTCTTTGGTGAAGAGAGTACATTCCCATTCCATTCTCTGACAGAAGAGAGTACATTCCCATTCCATTCTTTGGCAGAAGAGAGTACATTCCCATTCCATTCTCTGACAGAAGAGAGTACATTCCCATTCCATTCTCTGGCAGAAGAGAGTACAGTCCCATTCCATTCTCTGACAGAAGAGAGTACAGTCCCATTCCATGCTCTGACAGAAGACAGTACATTCCCATTCCATTCTTTGGCAGAAGAGAGTACATTCCCATTCCATTCTCTGACAGAAGAGAGTACATTCCCATTCCATTCTCTGGCAGAAGAGAGTACAGTCCCATTCCATTCTCTGACAGAAGAGAGTACAGTCCCATTCCATCCTCTGACAGAAGAGAGAGAGTACATTCCCACTCCATTCTCTGACAGAAGAGAGTACATTCCCATCCCATTCTCTGACAGAGGAGAGTACATTCCCAATCCATTCTCTGACAGAAGAGGTTACATTCCCATTCCATTCTCTGACAGAAAAGTTCCTTTCCCATTCCATTCTCTGACAGAAGAGATTACATTCATTCCTTTCTCTGGCAGGAAGGATTATATTCCCATTTGATTCTCTGGCAAAAGAGAGCACATTCCCAAGTCGCCGATGATGAGAAACAAGGGTCAGGGTTCATGCACAGCGGCTGGAAGATGGGTATGCTGCAAGGAGCTACTGTCGATTGCAATTCTGCAATTGTGACACTCACTGGACGTATGGGATGCTTACACAGACAGAAGGGCTTAAAGGTTCAGAGGAGACAACAACACATCACACCACACACCACACACACACACAACACACACATCATGTTGCGCGCGCACGCACACAAACACACACACACACACACACACACACCACACACACACACACACACACAACCACACACGCACACACGAGCAGGACAGAGGGACCTGAGAGAGACCCCCGAGGAGAGAGAGAGGAGACCGGAGAGAGGAGAGAGAGAGCGAGAGAGAGGGGAGAGACACAGGAATGAGAGAATTGAGGAGTATCTGAGAGGAGAGAAGAGAAGATTGAGAAGAGAGACTTGTGACACTCAGAGACAGAGAGGACTTGCGAGAGAGAGAGGGAGCCTTGGCGAGGGAGAGGAGAGAGAGGAAGGGAGCTCGAGACTAGAGTTCCAGGACATGGCACCTGTTCCCCGCTGGCTCACAGGAGAGACAAGAGGCCACGACGCGAGAAGAGAGAGAGAGCTTGGAAAGATGAGAATGATGACACGAGGAGAGTGGAGAGAGAGAGGAACGACGCCGAGACAGGAGGACGAAGGACGGAGAGAGAGCGCGCAGAGAGGAGAGAACAGACACAGAGAACCGAGACAGAGAGACACACGAGACAGGCAGCCCACAACATGAGACGCACAGAGAGAGAGAGGAGAGAGAGAGAGAGAGAGGAGGGAGAAGGAGTTGAGAGGGACAGAATCAGAGAAGAGGAGGGAGGAGACCAGGACAGAGGATGGAGAGAGTTGAGAGGAGGAGAGGACAGAAGGGAACGAGAGAGCGGAGACGGACAGGAGAGAGGAGAGGGAGACCAAGACAGAGAGAGAGAGAAGAGAGGTGAGAGAGAGACCCGAGAGAGAGAGGGGCTGAGAGAGAAGAGAGAACACCACACGACAC
>JADBJO010003847.1:172500-175000 GCA_016801955.1 Conus betulinus | reverse complement strand
TATGAATCCGAACATAGAACTTATACAAAGGAAGCGTTGGCAGTAGTGCTTTGTAAAGAGCACAAACAGTTCTATGAACATAGGAGAACTTGTTGTGCATCAATACAGTCACGGTTGATACGCACATGAAAAAAAGAAGGAAGAAAAAAGTAGTTTTGGTTTACTGCACATCCGATTTACTCTTATGCCACTTTAACAAGAAAAATAAAAACGAGAATGGCGTTTAGACTGGGGAATGAGGATAGATAAGAAATTAAAGATCGATAATGTTTTTTTGCATTAACATCACATACATCTCTCTCCTCAGGTCTTCTCTCTCTCTCCTCTCTCTCTCTCTCTCTCTTCTCTCTCTCTCTCTCCTCTCTCTGTGGTGTCTTGCCCTCTATCTCTCCTCTCTCTCTCTCTCTCTCTCAATCACTGTGTGCGGTGTGTGTGTGCGTGCATGTGTGGTGTGTGGTGTGTGCGTGGTGTGTGTGTGTGTGTGTGTGTGTGTGTGTGTGTGTATCTATCCTCTCTGTCTCTGTCTCTGTCTCTCTGTTTCTCTCTCTCTCTCTCTCTCTCTCTCTCTCTCCTCTCTCTCTCTCTCTCTCTCTCACTCACTCGTAGTAGAAAAAGGTAAGTGAGGGTAGGTCTATATAATATTTGTTTTGCCAGTGCCATCTACCCCCTAATGTGCAGTGTCGAGTGTACCGGCAAAAGCTATGCTGCTTGTGATTACATTTTTGTGAGTGTTACAGCAATTCTCCTCCATACCCACCCACAACCTGCACGAGACACGCGGCACAGTGATATTCAACACGATATCAACATAGGACAGTGTGCCAAACAATCTATGACAACCCGCACACGATGAAGACTTCATGTTGAATTTTGTATCGGCGGAGACAAGTGGTAGTGAAGAGTGTAGTGAACAATCCCATGACATGATCTGCAAAGAGGACAGGACAGCAGGTACTGCTGCACCAGAAAAGGAGATGTCGTCTTGGCAAACGGAGGACGACAATGATTTAAGAATACACAGATGATCCGAAAGACATTCTTTGACGTCAATCAACCGCAGAATGCTCATTTGTGACAACGTTACCACAGTGACAAACAGGCGTAACTGCAGGAAAAGACCAGAAAGGTGGACAGCCTGTACTATACTACCAATCAAAACGTTTGAAATGGCTTCTGGCGACACCAAAAGCTGTCAATGACAGAAATCGTAATGATTGTGGATAGACGTTTTGATTTGTCGACGATTACATCCGAATTCGATGTCTGCTACTGTATGGTACCAATTTCTGGTTTCTCTTCCATGCTCTGGTTTCGTCATCACTATGTTATATTCTTACGTATTATCTGTGTTCATTCTTTGACAGTTATTTTCATGAACGAAGACCCCCACCCACCTCTCCTCTCACAAAGCCTTCCCGTTGAGAATGGTCTTCGTAAGCTAAATTCCATACATCATTCATTTATTCATTCATCCACTGATTCAATTCATTATTCATTATTTTTTCCTAATTTCTCTCTCTACTCTCCCTCTCCTCCTCTCTCTCTCTCGTCTCTCGCTCCTCTCTCTCTCTCCCTCTCCTCTCTCTCTCTCTCTCTCTCTCTCTCTCTGTCTCTGTCTGACTTTTTTACACACCACACAACACACACACACACACACACACACACACACAAACACACACACACAACAGATAATATATATATATATATATAATATATATATATATATATATATATATATATATATATATATATATATATATATATATATATATATATAAGCGCACGCGCGCGCACACCACTCATATCTAGCTATTTTGCCAGTGCAGCATGCAGAATTACATTCAATCTACTAGGGATTGATCAGAACATGAAGAAAAAAAACAAGCTGTTAAAACGGCAATCCACACAGCAGGCACGGACCAAGCCAGTTCCATCATGCTCCAGCCCACAGCCTCAGGCCTTTCAATCCATCACACACTGACACACAGTGACAATGTCAGCCTCTGTGTGCAATGAGGCAATCGCGTTGAACTACACGCTTTGTAAGAAATCAGAAGTGTCTCTCCTATTTGACACGTTCACGTGAGCTGTTTTCTTGTCCAGTTTCAGAGAGAGAGAGAGAGATCTTTGTTTAGTGCAACACGTTTAAGAACGCATCTGCAAGCGCTGTTATTTGTTCCACAAACATCACTTCCTAAGATGATGACAGGACTTCAATAATTGGCATGCACTGAAGAAAGCAGAGATTTTCAGGCTTGATATATAAAGGAAACGGTGATTTGAAGTGAACTGATGTAATAAATCTATAGATTTATTGGGATGGGATATTGTTTTGTTGCCACCTGACTAAAGGCAGCCAGAAATGAAGAGGAAAAGTTGGTGTAGATTCGAATATAAAACACGTTTTCCTCGTTGGATAGTTTCCTCGAGAGAGGAGAGAGAGAGGTTTGAGAGAGGGGCTGAGAGAGAGAGAGAGAGAGAGATGAGAGAGGAGAGAGAC
>JADBJO010003847.1:147500-150000 GCA_016801955.1 Conus betulinus | reverse complement strand
GTCAGAAATTCCAAACCATTTATGGGCGGTTCTTGTACGATAGTAACGCTTCCTTTTCTTATTTCAAGTTAATACACACTTAATCGTGCGCGAAATAAAGTGGTATACGGTTAGCATTTTTCCAAGTTGTTTTAGGTACTCCTTGCAGTCATCTGATGTGGAGGCTCTATGAGGGCATCTTCATGACAGGAAGACTGTCGTTTGGTTGAAAAGAGTATGTAGCGATGGCCTGCCTGTCTTCATTGTCATGCTATTGAATGGGAACATTACTTCAGTTCTGTGTCGGATAACCAGAGTACCAATATGTCAAACAACTACACCGTCACATCTATCTGCATTGCTTTTCCACACACAGGTGCAGTACTAACATTCTGTGGCTCTTGCATGAGTCTTATTTTTTTTGTTTATCTAGTGTTGTAACTGCTCACTGTTACAGTGGCGCACTGAGGGTGCACATGTCTGTTACAACAGCTGTTCACTTCATGGGTAGCCCTCCTGATATACACTCACTCCCCCCCCCCCCCCCCCCCCCCCCATCCATCACACTTCCCATGCAGCGCTGATTGTCCGCTCTTTGTCATCTTCAACATTGGTTATGTACTGTTCGTCCACCATCTGTTCTCTTCACTCGATCTGTCTTCGTTGGGAGGGACTCAATGTTCTCCAAGGGTGATGATTCGTTTTTCAAGAGAATATCTATATCTGACGAGTTTCATCACCACTGAGATATTTGGGGGACGTTGTTCTGTCCTCTTTTTCGTTGAGTATTGAAGATGTTATGTCACATTCATCCCCTTCATCGTAACTACCTTCATAAGCAATATGGGAAATGCCATCCTTAAGTTTATTCTAGAATGATATCATGTTTGTCTGTTCACGCTGGTTTTAGAAATAGTTGCGCATTGATTCGTCCCGGTTGTGTACGACTGTGTGGGTGGAAGGTGGCGGAATGTTTACGACTGAGAGAGAGAGAGAGAGAGAGAGAGAGAGAGAGAGAGAGAGAGAGAGAGAGAGAGAGAGAGAGAGAGAGAGAGAGACAGGGACAGACAGACAGACAGACAGACACACACACACACACACACACACACACACACACACACACACACACACACACACACACACACACACACACACACATGGACAGACAGACAGTTGCCATTGTGCTCAATTATTTGCTATTTAGTTTTATTTCATTGTTTTATCTACATTCTGTTCTGTTGTTTGTTGCTTTCCATTCCTACCCTGAAACAACTCTGAAACTTCTTGATCGCTTCATGTCACTTTCACATGTATCTGTCATTATAGTCATGGCTTTTATGTCATGATTTGTGCAGTACATCCCGTCAAGTACCTATTACACTGATTTCTAATCATCCACTGCTGTCCAAGACAATTAAGGTCTGTGCGTGTGAGAGATTAATTATGCAAAGGCAATAAGAACAGACCATCGAGAACCAGAGACATGGAACTAAAGAAATCATAATCGATAGCAAGAGAGAGACAGACGAATCCTGCGGTCAACAAAGCAGATGAAAATTACTACAGATTTCTACTCGACACGTCACCAATTAGTTCCCTTTCCCACCCACCAATTAGTTCCCTTCTCTCCACCTCTCTCTCTCTCTCTCTCTCTCTCTCTCTCTCTCTCTCTCTCTCTCTCTCTCTCTCTCTCTCTCTCTCTCTCTCTCTCTCTCTCTCTCTCTCTCTCCCATAACACACATCGTATAATGGTGTTCATGTGTTAGTTTCCCATCCCCGGAGAAGACAAGGGGTCAAATGGAAAAAAAAAATCTCCTTGTTCATATGTTACTCTTCAGTATAAAGAACATCAACAGTAATAGTAACCAGCCGCCGTGGCGAAGTGGTTAGCGTCGCCGACTCCCGGTTGGGAGGTCGTGGGCTCGAATCCCATCAGAGTCATGTGGTTTTTTCTGCCCCGATCGGCTCCTACCCAGAGTTGATTTTTTTTTTTTTTTAATTTTTTTTTTTTTTTTTTTTTCTGTCCCAACCTCTGTGCCACCTCAGAGGCAGTGCACACATGCCGCTCATTCCGACACCCCGTCCACAGCCACAGCCCCCGTCAGCCCCGCCACAGCCCCGGCACCGACAATACACAAGGAGCAGTCAATTTCAAGTCCTCAAGAGGCACCCCACCGGAGAAGACTCTGCACTGCTGCCAAGTCACTTCGGTGGTGTTCAGTGGCGCCTGTTCTGATCTAACATACGCAGGACACCACTTACTAAGCCCCCTACTGACGACAATAATTGCTTAGTCGCGGAGCCAGCGTGAGTGAGCTCTCCTTCCGGAGGGCACCACCACGTCCGTCCAACGACAGCCCCCATGGACTCGCCGATACCGGTGACCTCGAGGGAACCAAACCAAGGCCACAGACGTGGAGAGGACATCGAAACTGAGGTCACCATGAGAGCAGGGCATGAAGGGACACAGAGTTTGAGACATTTTTTTTGTAATGCTGATCGATGAGAATAAGGATGATTA
>JADBJO010003847.1:130000-135000 GCA_016801955.1 Conus betulinus | reverse complement strand
AGACAGAGAGACAGAGACAGAGAGACAGAAGGAGAGAGGAAAGAGAGAATACATAGAGAGAGACATAGAGAGAGACATAGAGAGAGAAACAGAGACACTACAGACAGAGATAGAGACAGAGAGAAAAACAAACAGACAGATACGCAAACAGACACAGAGGGAGAGAGAGAGAGAGAGAGAGAGAGAGAGAGAGAGAGAGAGAGAGGAGAGAGAGAGAGAGAGAGAGAGATTGAACCCTGGACAACCTGACAGTAATCGATGACCCTCACTGGGCATGGAAACTATCACCAGCTGGGAATCTACGCAGTAAACAAATGGGGGGAGGGGGGGGGGGGGGGGGGGGGGGGGGGGGGGGGGGGTGGAGGTGGGGGTGTGCAATCTCAAACAGAAATCCAACGTTATGTACAAACAGAATAACGGCAAACCACATCAAAATCTTCTTTCTCCACCATCCACTTTCCACACACACAAAATAATACTAAAACAGCACCTGAACAAAAAAAAAAACCTCTCCAAAAACGGCCACCAACTCTTCGCGTGCCTCTAGACAGTATAAGTCATCGGAAGACCACTCAGCAGCAAATAGAAAACAACCCCGAGCAGCAAGCCTTGCTTACTCTTTCTTTGGTGAGGAAATCCCAACGATTCTTTGTTGTGCCAACAGCACCCTTCTACACAATATCGTTTCTGGGTCACGTGGACCCCACCAGTAACGCTACTCGATCCCTACTGTGTCGTTTCGTATATGTGTGCTCACCCCCCCCCCCCCCCTCCAGCCCCACACCCCTATCCTCCACAGCTGTTTTACGCGCCCAACCCTTACCCTCTGTATACTGTCTCTCTAAGTCTCACCCTTTCCCTTCCTTTTAATACCCCTTCCCTCTACTGTGCCCGCACTTCACTATTCGCCACAAGGTGTGGAGAGCCATTTTTCCTCCCACAGACCTACTGGGGCAGGGAAAACAGTCTGATGTCTCTCTCGTCCTAACCCGTATGCCATGCTCCTTTCTATCTTCTGTTTAAAGTTCCTGTCAAATTTTGCTCATACACCTTGCCCTTTACTACAGTGAAGAAATGGATGAATAATGATCAACTGTCCTATGTAGGTACGTTCCTTCTTTCTTACTTCCCTCATCTTTCTCTGTCTCTCCCCCCCCCACCACCACCCCCCACCCGTCTCTGTCTCTCTTTCTCTCTCTGTCTGTCTGTCTTGTTCTCTCTCTCTCTCTCTCTCTCTCTCTCTCTCTCTCTCTCTCTCTCTCTCTCTCTCTCATGCATACATGCATGCACGCGTGCATTCTCATGCGAGCGTGCGTGCGAGTTCATGCATACGAGAATATCACTTAACAATTCTTATTCAGACTCCTACCCCAGTTTCCTTTAATTCAAGTCGGTGACCTGGTAACCTGCTTACCCACAGAAAAATAAAACCCCGAGCAAAACTGTAGAGATTCCACTGCACGCAAACACGGGATAAGGTTTCAGCGTACAGCTTTCCGCTGCTGATCGACCCTCACGGTGTCGTGATGCGTGCTCCCGGGGGTCATTGCCTGGGATGCATTGAAGTTCGACAGTTAAACCGGGTAATAGATTGATAATGTGCACCTGCTGTCACAGAGGCGTTCTTCACTTCCACAAAGCACCACACTGAATAGAATGATAAGACTGTCTTAAGATGGCTCAAATAGGTAAACAGATATTTTATAATATGCAAGATCAACACATCAAAGCCCTTTTAAGCCTTAGGGCAAGTATCCCTATAAACAAACGAAACTCTTGTCTTTGGTAATTGACAAATAGTTAAAGGGTAGAGCCACTCATTGATCTGCTCTGTTTCAGGAATGACCAGAATGGAACTAAGAGTGGAAATGGCTCGCCCTTCCAGTGTTTAAGTTTTAGGCTTTTAAGTGGTGCAGGTGAAGAGAGAGAGAGAGAGAGAGAGAGAGAGAGAGAGAGAGAGAGAGAGAGAGAGAGAGAGAGAGAGAGAGAGAGAGAATCAAATCAGGTAGTAAAGAGAGGGGGGGAGGGTGTGGGAAGAGGAGGGGGGCAGCGGTGATGGTGAGGGGGGGGGAAAGCAGTACATATACGAAACGACACAGTAGGGATCGATCAGCAATACCGGTCAGAACGTCATTTGTGGGTCCAGGTGACCCAGAGCCGACATCGTGTGGAAATGCGCCGTTGGATAAGAGGACTGGAAGGAATCGTCTGGATTTCCTCATCCCAGGAAAGACTCAGTAAGACTGTGCTGTCGTGAGTCTTTCCCATTGGATGCTCAGGGGGTTGTAAATGAAAGACACTGTCAAGGTGACCCAAAGATGTGATGTACGTTTTCTGTATTTTGTTGGTACAGCTGTTGTTAGCATGGTCTTTTTTTTCTCTCTTTGGTTTTTGCTTTGTTTTGCTTTCCTATTTTTTGTTTAGTTTTTGTTTGTTTTCAGAAAGATGGAAGTGAGGGAAGCGTTTTTTGATCCGGTGGTGGTTAGTTCTGTTTGTACATACAATTCTGATTTCTCTGTGAGATTAATTGCTCCACCCCCATCTACTTCCCCTGGGTGTCCAGGCTGTCATGATTTCCGAGGCTGGTGATGGTCATCGACTGCTTTCAGGAGTCCCAAGGTCCAGTGTTTGACCCTCCATGTTGTCTTTCTCTTTCGGATGGCCTTACATTAATTCTGTCTGTCTGCCTGGTGCTCTCTCTCTCTCTCTCTCTCTCTCTCTCTCTCTCCTCTCTCTCTCTCTCTCTCTCTCTCTCTCTCTCTCTCTCCTCTCTGAAAAAAAAAGAAAAAACAGTGTATGAACATTTTGTCAAAAGAAGACGACGGCACACTATGTACATTGAAGTAGGAATTTAGACTAAAAAACCCGCAGTTTTCTTGTTCCAATCCACGCCTTGATATGACTCCAGAAGTGGGTTCAGATGGAAATCCCACAAAGTGTCCAGTGTGAATTTTGTATCTTACTTACCTTATTATCCAAGGCAGATATCTAATGTCTTATTCCTTTAGGATCCCCTCCTCACTCATTGCGTTAGCAGCAGTGGGATGTTACGTTTCCACCTTAGCCTTCCGCTGTGTTACCCTGTGTGTTGCATCATCAGTTTCGTTGATTGGAAACATGATATTTTCTCCTCTTCGTCGTTTTAACATTCGTCCATTGATGAAATATGTCCGTATTTTGCATCATCTGTCAAGTTGATAGGGAACTAACATTTCCTTGCTTTCTTTGCAATGGCGTCCGGCATGAAATGTGTCTATCTGTTTGTATTATTTGTCTTCATGAATCAATTGATAGAGGACAGGATCCCTTTAGCTAAGCTTGCTAAAGGCATCGTGCATTTATAAACTCGAGTACATAACACGTTATTGGATTTGTTTAAACTAAAGGACACTGTTGTCAGCTTACTGGATGGATATTGAAAATAATAGGAGTATAATCTCTCTCTCTCTCTCCTCTCTCTCTCTCTCTCTCTCTCTCTCTCTCTCTCTCCTCTCTCTCTCTCTCTCTCTCTCTCTCTCTCTCTCTCTCTCTCTCTCTCCCTCTCTCTCTCTCTCTCTCTCTCTCTCTCTCTCTCTCTGAAACGTTTTTTTTTTTTTTTTTTTTTTTTTTTTCTGGAGATTCCAACTTTATTTTTTCCTTGCCAAGACAATACATTTTACATAAAGTTGATAGCATTTCAGTTCACATCAGTACATAATTTACACCAAGCGCTCACATTGAATCAAGTACCATAAACAGTTTCCGTATCATGTGTTAGCTTATTTGCAAGGCAGGGGTTTTTCAAAATGTAATACAAATAGACAACCAAAAACAAAGCAAAACAGAAACAAAAGGAGAGAGAGAGAGAGAGAGAGAGAGAGAGAGAGAGAGAGAGAGAGAGAGAGAGAGAGAGAGAGAGAGAGTATCACTGTCAGACCAATGTAATGTGGTTTCAAACCTTTCACTCTGGAATAACTGAAAGTAATCAATGGTCTTCATCATGGCCTATGTAGACTGACGTCGACTGTCCGAACCGCACCAGATGGCGACAGATGGAGCACATGTGTCGACCTTTAATGGCGAAGGTGATACAAAATTGGGTGAACCTCCACAGAGGAAAGAAAGCAGCCCCAAGTTTCTCAATAATCCACTGGGAAGATCTATGGACGCCTTCCCGTTTAAACCTTTTAGTTTACTGTGTGACGAGGACCAAATAGCGCCCTCTGGTGCAGACAATACGCCGCAAGCAAGGCGGTTCTGGGTCACTCGGGCACACACGGGAGGCCATTGTGAAGGAGTGCTTGTTGACACCCCCCACCCCCACCCTCCAGTGTCTCATTAACAAGGCGTACTCTTCCGTTCCATCCTAGGACACTTTAGAGACCTATCATTTCAGACTGCCCGCATCATGCCCATAGAGACCTACCATTTCAGAGACTGCCAGCATCATGCCCATCAAGACCAACCATTTCAGAGACTGCCAGTATCATGCCCATAGAGACCAACCATTTCAGAGACTGCCAGCATCATGCCCATAGAGACCAACCATTTCAGAGACTGCCAGCATCATGCCCATCAAGACCAACCATTTCAGAGACTGCCAGCATCATGCCCATAGAGACCAACCATTTCAGAGACTGCCAGCATCTTGCCCATAGAGACCAACCATTTCAAAGACTGCCTACATCATGCCCATAGAGACCAACCATTTCAGAGACTGCCAGCATCATGCCCATAGAGACCAACCATTTCAGAGACAGCCGGAATCATGCCCATAGAGACCAACCATTTCAGAGAGACTGCCATGCCCATCATGCCCATAGAGACCAACCATTTCAGAGACTGCCAGCATCATGCCCATAGAGACCAACCATTTCAGAGGCTGCCATCATGCCCATAGAGACCAACCATTTCAGAGGCTGTCAGAATCATGCCCATAGAGACCAGCCATTTCAGAGACTGCCAGCATCATGAGACCAGCCATTCAGAGACCAGCATCCATTTCCCATAGAGACCAACCA
>JADBJO010003847.1:95000-110000 GCA_016801955.1 Conus betulinus | reverse complement strand
TGTACATCACTGCTACCTGCAACAACATCTGACACTTCAGAGAGTAGCCATGGACCCTGTCGCTCTTGTCACACCTCCTCACCCTACCCCCCCCCCCCCCCCCCCCCCCCCCCCCCCCCCCCCAAGTCCAAGTTGAAGGCCAGCCACACCCCTACCATTACCATTAGTATACCTAACCAAGGATGTGAGCTAGCACTTCCATAGCTCACTTACCTGGGATTTATCATTAGCAACGAGAGATCCAAATGAGATATCCTATCAGTAGCAGCTAGGACACTGACATTGTCAGCACTGAAAGCTATACAGAAGGGCAATAACACCTCCATGGAACTTGATATCAGACGCCTGAGGGCCCATGGCGTATTTAACTTTCCAGCATGCATGTGAAACATGTATTCTCGGTAGCGGAATGGAAAGAAGACTCTCGACACCCTACAAGACACTAACAACGAGTCAGACTGATCATATTCCCCATGAACAAGTGCATCAAACCATTATGCTGGTTATCGGCCGAATGAAAATCTGCTGATATCAACAACGAAAATGAAACTTCGGCAGAGAAACAAGATACATGTGTTTGCTAACAGTGTCCTCCAGGGAGATGTTGATGGAGGGAAATAGAAGCATCCCCCCCAACCCCCGAACACACACACACACACACACACACACGCGCGCGCGCGCGCGCGCGCGCGCGCGCTCGCGAAGTGTATATTGACTTGGACATGCATTACCAAAGTTGTATTTTTTTGATTTTGATTGGAAGAGGTGGGACTTCGTCATCCCTGTTATATGACTAACCCTATCAGAATGTCCGTGTGGGAAATATCAAGAAATTCAGCCTTCTCTCTTGAAAGAAGTAAATAACAATCTCTCTCTCTCTCTCTCTCTCTCTCTCTCTCTCTCTCTCTCTCTCTCTCTCTCTCTCTCTCTCTCTAGGGGGTCACGTGACGTGAGCAGAAGCAGCAGGGCGTTCACTGATTGATCTGCGACAAATTTCACAAGTTTCATCGCGAACATGCTAGTTTCTGGACTCCCAGTGGCTGTGGAGAAGACCTTGAACGCCCTGCTGACGGACAATAACGTCACCAGCTGGAAAGCTGCAGGAGAGGGTGAAAACACTGTGGTTGTCTTGCGCCTCAAGCCCGCCACCCTCCAGATGGCAACAAACATGGCGGATCCCGTTCTGAACCGCAACACACAAGTTCAGTATTTCAGGAAAAAGCCACCCAGCCAGGCCCGACGAGATCAACAGAGAGCCTGACAGCAACAAGAGAGGCAGTTCAGTGGAAGCATGAAGAAGCTACTGCAACTTATGTGAGTGCTTCATCTCCGACTGACGTGCGACCTGAAAACCTGTGTGCACATGACCCAGTAATGGAATACACTGTGGCTACACACTGGCGTCAAACGGATGATCAAGTAAGATTGGAGACTGATCATTTGAGCTTACATGATGGCACTGAAACTGTGCACACGTGTGAGTGTATTGACAGCTCTCTCCCCTCTCACCACCTGACACTGACATCGAACCGATTTGTGACAGCCTAGTGGCAGGATTCAGTGTCAGTGTTGTGAAAAGTTACGTTGCCACCCTGGCGAATAAATGTGTGCAAAAGGCGATTGAGAGACAAGAGCAGAAATAAGTTATTTAGACAAGTTGTCCTTAACAGCACACAAATGATTCTGATGTACTGCTCTGTGAATCGGACGATCTGGTGCTGGAGTTTCCGTGTTGGCCTCATGACAGTGACTGTTCGTTCTGGTTCGTGAAGCAAGATGGCAGACACTTGCTGACAGAAGAAGGGACAAAACTGGCCAGTCTCCGTCGAGGTAAGCGTGTTGACAGAACACAACACGCTGACATCCTAGCACGTGCCGCACGGACGCTGGAGACGCTACACGGCCCGATTTTATTCTACCCGGGATGACAGCCTGGGCTCCAGACTCACGGCGCAGACGGAATCATCGTAACCAGCGCCGTTCCAGTGACATGAAGTGTCATAACTGTGTTTGGAAAAAGGACCAATTTTGTCATGGTTTCCATGTCCAAGTAACATGCATCGTGTTCAATTCTACCATAGTCAATCGAATTGCATTGCTGATGAAGCTGTACCGCTTTAAAGCAATATTTCGTTCGTTCGTTCGTTCGTTCGTTCGTTCTCTCTCTCTTACACACACATATACACACACACAATCACACGCACATAGACGCACGCACACGCGCAACCCCCCCCCCCCCCTCTCTCTCTCTCTCTCTCTCTCTCTCTCTCTCTCTCTCTCTCTCTCTCTCTCTGACCGACTGATTCACTCATACACATACTGACACATGTAAGTGCCCCTGCAGTAAGCGAGCAAGCGAGCGAGAGCGCTCGTGCGCACGCGCACGCACGCACACACACACACACACACACACACACACACACACACACGCGCGCGCGCGCGCGCGCGCGCACGCGCACGCACGCGTATTTGTGGAAACCCCTATGGCAATTTTGAAGGCTTTACAATCAGTGTTCTGAAGTTTATTGAAGAGATATTTAGGTGCATTAAAAATACTTCCTGAGCAGATGTAAGTCTTGAGCATACAAGGGCAGTGGCTAAAACAGTTAAACGTGTAGTGTCTTGCCCCCCAAGATTGTTTACTGACAATTGTAGCGACATTCAGACTTTGTCTTGCCTTATTTAAAATATGGTCAATGTGAGTATTCCATGTTAGTTTACTACTTAGGATTACACCTAAGAACTAACGCTTTTAACATAGTTTACAATAGTGCCGTCTAAGGTGAAACTGGAGGCTTATTTGGATCATTTCCAGAATTAAAAAGCATCAAAGTAGTTTTTTTTTCAGGTGAAAAAGATAGTCTGTGTTCGTGTAAAAATGTACTGATTTTATTTAGTTCGTGTTGGTATTTAATTTTGATATAATTCAGTGGTCTTAACGGATTATTTTTCTTTTCATCGTTACTTTACTCCATAGACATACATCGCCAGCAAATTGAGCTAACTCTGTATCTTTAGAAAGACCTTTGGGTAGATCAGAAATCAAAATATTAAACAAAATTGAGAAATTGCCGATCCTTGGGGTAAGCCCATTTCTAAAGGTCTTGGGTTAGAATAGGTAATTCTTGTTTGAATATGCCTACAATGAAGAAAACATTGAATATATTTTTACATGTTTCCATTAATACCAATATTCTTTAATTTAAACAAAAGCCGCTTGTGCCATACTTGTTCATAGGCTTTTCGTATATCAGAAAACGTTGCAAGTACGTTTTTACGACGAGCAAACTGATGCTTTGCTTGCGTTGTGAGTCTGGCCAAATGTTCTATTGATGATCTGCCTGTCTGAAAATGCAGCTTGTTGACTGGTATGATTGTATATTTGTACGTCAAAACTTAGGGACATATTACGAAGTGGGAGTTCTATCTCTATCTGAAATTAGAAAAGCTTCTACTATAAAATTCATCTTTAAAAAGTTTCTCACAATTTTTGTTTTGCTCAGAAGAGGTTTGTTTAGATGCGGAAAAGGATTTTGGAAAACGTGCACAATATATACAATCAACAAAATCTATTTATTAATTTTTCATCAGATCTTCTAAAAGATACAAAAATAGATAAAAATAATATCGCCGGAAAACATACGTTTTCACCCATTCCAAAATGGGTACAATCAAAAGCTTCCTTTGACATTGACTACAATAATTTAACTAAAAAGGATCTCCCAACATTTTGAGAAATTTTGTCTACACTCACTTAGAAAATAAGTACAACCATCACTTAAAAATATTGACAGATGGTTCAGAATTAGATGGTAACAGCACGACAGCAGCTTTCATAATTCCTAGCTTAAAAACAGAAAACGTTATTTCATCTTGGTAAAAGTCTGTCTATACAGCGCAGAATTACTGCTATACTCAAATCATTGGATTTCATTTTGAATTCCCCCATAAATAACAGTCAGATCGTAATATGCGCTGTATCAAAAGCAGCATCTTCTAATTCATGTGTACGATTAGACATGATAGTTGAAATTAATCATATAGTACACCTTCTTTCCCAAAAGGCATTATATTACTTTTTATTGAGTGCCTTCTCATTGTGGTATATCGGCAAATGAATAAGTAGACAAAGTTGCAAAAAAAGGCAGCTCAAAACCTTAGCGGAGCGGCACAGTAACAATAAATGTTCGCTTAGATCTGGCAGACTGTTTCTCTATCATAAATAAAACATCTCATGATAATGCAACAAAAACACGGAGGAACTCGGACATATTATAACAATTGCATAAAATGTTATGACAAGAACAATGGGATAACATCATACAAAAGATCTATTTTCTCATCCAGGGAGACTGAAAGTCTAACTCCATAGGCTTCGTTTAACTCGTTTAAAACAAAATATAGCAAAGATATTGAATGTATGTGTGGGGATTCTATAAGTGTCAATCATTTACTGATTCATTGTCCCAAAACAAAAGAGCTTTTTGATAAATCAGGTATTGAGGGTTTTCTTGATGGATCGACTCCTTTATCACTATCTTGTATATCAAATAATTTGCTACTCTTGAATCTATTTCTAAATGTTTATTAAGCTATTTACTTAATATTTATCTTTAGCATTTGTGATTGTTACAGTTACAATTTTGGTTTAAGTTAAACGTTCTGTTGAATAGAGTGGGGTGGAGGGTTATGATTACATTCCTTGCGTACTACTTTAAAACTTACACTCCCTTACATTCTCTAAACAAAATGCTTATCTCTCATTCTTTACATCAATCTCACTCTACACTATAATATTCTCTGAATCACTTTTCGTGGAATGACGTTAAACTGAAGAAGAAGAAGACGAAGAAGAAGAAGAAGAAGAAGAGAAGAAGAAGAAGAAGAAGAACAACAACAACAACAACAACAACAACAACACACACACACACACACACACACACACACACACACACACACACACACACACACACACACACACACACACACGCACGCACGGCGTAATAGAAGTTCCCGGAGGATTTTTCCACTTCAGTGTACATTGTTCTTTGAAGAAATTTCAGTTTGCGTTTGTTCTTGGGGAAATTGCTCGCCGTGTTCCCTGCCTCCTCGCCTGGGATCAATGTCAACAGAACCCAGCCGTTCTCATCAGAAATCACACACACACTGTCTGTCTCTCTCTCTCTCCTTCCCCATACCCATTTGACCTTCTAAAACCCTCTCCCCCCTCCCCTGCCAATCATGTCTTCCCCCCTTGTCACCGCCCTTCCCATCGCCTTTCGCAATTCTTGTCCCAACGTCCATACTGCGCCTTCGTTCTTTCTCTCCTAAAACCAAATGGCCCCCTGCTGCAGAATTGAAAGATGGGCGATTTGTGAGAAATTGCGGGCTGCCTTTAGACGTAATGCTTCGTGGAAGACATTGATACAATCTTGCCGGCCAAGGACTGGCTTTGAGTCTTGCCATAAAGTCAGCAGTTCTACGCGGTAAGGATGCACGGCTGGTTCTACCACAGCCGACGTTTCCAACGATTCCAGTCCAGAGGGTATGACCGAAATAGTTCACTTGAAAGAGCGACGGTCTCATGATCTTGGTGATCTTTGGTTTGCAGGTTCAAATCTCCGCCGGGACATTTCGGTACAGAGTGGGTCTTCAGCTCGGAATTAACTTTGGTTCTGATTTCACTTCTCCAAAAAAAGTCCTTCGAATGAGATGAAGACCAAGGTTCTGTGCGTGTGTGCACGCACAAATCTTGCGAACCTGTAAATTCCCATCACCCACTTTCGGAAGAGAAAGCCAGCTTGGCCGTTGGTATGGACATATATTCGCAAAACATACCCCGAAATAATGACCATATCAATGAAAAGTGATGAAATGAATGAGACTGAATGACGCTGGAAACGACTGAAAGTAGCACCAACAGACAGCTCTTAGGGCGGCTCTACCAAGGTAGACAACCCGTTGTGTACCTGAGAGCATGGATCGGAAAGCGCTCAGGGCTTGATCTTCCCGAGGGTAGGCGCTACAGAACGATAGCAACAACAACAACAACTACACACAACAACATAGCACCAACAGTAGTGGTAATATTTATGACGATAATAATAATAATAATAATAATAATAATAATAAAGAAGAAGAAGAAGAAGAAGAAATGATAATGATGATGATGATAAAGAGGACGATGATACTACAACAAAAATTACTGCTACTACTGCTACTACTACTGTAACAACAACAACAACCACTACTACTACTACTACTACTACTACTACTACTACTAGTGAGTGATGTGTGTGATTGTGGGCAAGCGCGCGCGTGTGTGTGCGTGCATGTTTATGTGCATGCATGCGTGCGTACATACGTGTGTGTGTGTGTGTGTGTGTGTGTGTGTGTGTGTGTGTGTGTGTGTGTCTGATTGATTTGATCGCAATTCACAAGTACCACACTCCTTACACTTTACCTCCTCACAGAACGACATCACTTAATCTTCTCCTTTTTATATGTCCATCTCCTCCGCTTGCAGTTGCTGTTGACTTTCCGCCAGTGCCAGGGCTGGGGCCACGACGAAAACGACTCCTTGTGATGCTGATGCTACTGCTGCTGCTGCGCGTCGACCAGTGCTGCTGCTGCTCCGGCAGCTGCTGTTGTACTGCTACTATGCTGCTGTTACTTCTACTTCTCCAGGTACAGTGGAGGTCACATATTTCTCCACGATTCCTTGTCGTACACCCTGTTCTGTGGTGCATTGCAGGGTGGACATGTGTGACTCCATGATTCCGTTGTCCAACACCATTACACGAGGTACAGTAGAGGGTTGACATGTATGTTGCCATGACTCCCTGTCGTACATGTTCCTGCAACGTACAGCGGAGAATGGACGTGTATCTGACCATGAACTTGTTTAAGACCATTCCACGGGGCACAGTGGAGGGTGAGCATGTATCTCAACATGACTCTGTCCAAGACTATTTTAGGAGTACAGTAGGACTTTGCCATGTATCCCTCAAAGACGCCGTTCCAAGAACATTCTGCGAAGTACAGATAGGAGGTTGATAGGTATCCTTCATAGCTCCCTGCCCGAGACCAGTCTACAGAATTCGGTAGGAAATTAGTATGTATCTTCCAATGGCTCACTGTACAAGATCAATCTACAGAGTTCTGCAGCAAAATATGTATCTCTCAATCGCTCCCTATTCAAGACCAATCTACAAAGTTCTGTAGAAGGTTGATATGCATTTTTCAATGGCTCCCTGCCAAATATCATTCTACAGAGTAGAGTACGAGGTTCCTGTGTATCTCTCAATACCTTTCAGTCAAAGACAATTCTATAGAGTAGAGAGCGAGGCTCGCATGTATCTCTCAATATCTTCCTGTCCAAGATCATTCTACAGAGTAGACTATGAGGTTCATGTGTATCCCTCTGTGACTCCCTGTCCAAGACTATTGGACTGGGCGCAGCGGAGGTGGACGTTTTGTCTCATCATTACTCCGTATCCAGAACGGTCCTACGGGATGTAGTGGGAATTGAATATGTACATAGCTATGATTCTTGTCCAAGACCACTCTGCACTGTACATTGGATGATGAGCCTCTCTGAGCTGGACTGAAACCTACTGACTAGACGCCACCAAGGACAGAGTTAGTCTGCGTACATCTGTCAGGTTAGGAGTGACACATCCATGTAGAAATGCCTTTGCTGGTCAGCAGCCTTAGAACACATTGTACGTACTACTGAATAACCATGATGCAAGGGAAATCAGAAAAAATAATGTGGAGTGTCCATCTGACTTTGTATGAGGAAAATATGATAATAAAAATCGGTTGACTACTTTTCCTTGCACGCGTTTAAATAACAAAGTAAAGTTCACTTAAAAAAGCAAACAGTAGCAGACTCGAAAAACAAATGGAAGCACAATCCACGGGACCTCCACAGAAAATGACAGAATCAGATGCACAGATCCCATCGTTCTGTTATCGATCGTCATACTGACGTCAGCAGTTCCGTTTTGGAGTTTTAGATCAAAAAATTAAGAATCTAATTATAAAATAATCACATAGAAAGCCATAAGTAGGTCAACGCCGGATAGCTCTAAACGAAAAGGAAACAAAAACAGAAAGAAATGAAGTTAAAAAGGAATTAAAAAACGAAAAAAAAAAAATGAAATCCATAAACTATGGATGCAAATGGACGGATATTAACGTCATACAAACAACGGTGTTTTGCATCTGATATGTTAATCTTCCGATGGCAGCCCTGATACTGTATAAATTATAAACAAAAACAAAACAAACAACAAAAAAAAACTGACTGAAATAAAAAAAAAAAAAAAACAGCAGCGGCAGCAGCACCAGTAGCAGCAACAAAAATACACACGCAAACGCACACACACAGCGCGTGCATACGTGCGCACGCACACACGCACACACGGACACGCACGCACGCACGGACACACACACACACACACACACACGCACACACACACACACACACACACACACACACACACACACACACACACACACACACACACACACACACACACACATACGGGCGTGCGCACACATACATCTACGGGCGTGCATCATCATCATCATCATCATCATCATCATCACCATCATCATCATCGTCGTCATCATCATTTTCATCGTCATTGTCATCGTCATCAATATCATCATGATCATCACCGTCATCATCGTTGTCATCGTCGTCGTCGTCGCCGTCACCACCATCATCATCATCATCATCAGCAGCAGCAGCAGCAGCAACAGCAGCAGCAGCAGCAGCAGCAGCAGCAGCGTCACAACAACAACATGAACAATAATGGATACTTTTGTAGCACACTATTCAGAAAGCTTGTCGGGGAACTTTACAAAAGTAATGATATATCTATACACTTAACACTCTACATATATGCACACGGAACGCAAAACCCATCCACGTAGAAACAAACAAGCATACACACATATCCCTCAGAACACCTTCCTCTCCAAGAGCACATGCATTTGTGGATGCACAATTACCTCATCAGATATAGGACGGATATGAAGACGTGTACACTGGGTGTCATGCCACTGTCGGTCTATTGCCGTGAGAACTGACCCATTTTAAGGCTGGATTTCAAAGACGCAAAGGATTCAGAGAGTAGGAGGCTGTCGAGATGTCTGTTCCTTGACAAATGAAAAAAAGACTGAAAATTGGGGACACATTGTCCTGCCAAGACAATGACCTGAAGAAGAGCGAAGCAAGCGGTGTATACGATTTACAATTTCAGAAAACAAACAAACAAACAAACAAAAAAAAAAAAACCACTTCAATCAGAGCCACAAAAATCATAGAAAGTCATGAGAAAACAGCTTGCAGTCTGTTGAATCGGAGATGTATGAGACCAACGACCGACTCTTTTTTTTCCGAAAAAAAGCAATGGAATCCATAGATGGTTTTAATGAGGTGCATCAGAACAACGACCGACTTTTACTTCGAAAAGAACAATGGAATCCATAGATGGTTTAATCTCCTGTTTCCCTGATTTGGGTATTTTTTCAGGAAATAGCTTTGGTGTTTTGAGAGAGAGAGAGAGAGAGAGAGAGAGAGAGAGAGAGAGAGAGAGAGAGAGAGAGACATACAGACAGACAGGTTCACTAAAGTGACGGTATTGTTCTCATGTTTGTTCTCCCAAGATGATTTCTTGTCATCCTTTGCCCTAGTGAGACTGCCTCTGTCCCCTGCTCTTTCCCCTGGCCAATGACCTTATTGACATGTGTGGCAGCCACCACGCAGAGAAAAGGTCGGTTCTCGGCACAAGCCCTTCGCTGCTGGCGCTTCACTGATTTACGACACTTGGAGTCGTGGTCGTTGTTGTTTTTCAGAAAGAAACGGAAAAAAACACACACACACAAGTAAAACAAACAAAAAAGTCACATCAAAGCAAAGCAAAAAAGAAAAGCCTGATGGAAGAAGACACATAATGTTTCCCTGAAAAATACTTTTGGAATCAAGTTTGCAGCCGGGAAAAAGGTATAGCTGAGGTTGAAGAGCTCACGTTAGTTATGCACGTTGGAATAAAAAAAAAAATCCGCGTCACAACAAAAAAGTGCAGATGAAGGAAGACGAGAAGCATGTTTCCATGAAAAATATGCATACCATAAAGGTGGATCTGGATTCAAGTTCGTAGACGGGGGTTAAAAAAAATGGTATAATTTTGCTTGGGAAGCTCATTGTAGTTACGCACCTGATAACAAAAAAGGAGGTTAGTGGAGTAGAATGGACAGGCAGAATAAGGATGGAATCAGTCACGTGTGGGGGGGGTGTCTAGGAGAGGAGGGGAATAGACGTCCAATATTTGTGTAGGAAACCAAAGAAAGGAAAGAACAAGAGAGCCATGGCAGACTGAGTAGTGGAACCGATGGACATTGCACTGTTCATTTCATGTGTGTGTGTGTGTGTGTGTGTGTGTGTGTGTGTGTGTGTGTGTGTGTGTGTGTGTGTGTGTCTGAAGTCAAGTCAAGTCAAGTCAAGTCAAAATTTTATTTCCATGGAACATTGAATAAGCAGAGAAACTGCTTTTTTTTTTTTTTTTTACATCAAGCCATCATAACAAAACAGAGAAACTAGGAGGAGGGAGGTGGTATGATGGAGGCGTGGGGGGGAGGGGGAGGGAGTACAAAAAAAGAATTCAAGCCTAGTATAGGTATCATATCAAGGAGAAGATAGATAGATAGAGAGAGAGAGAGAGAGAGAGAGAGAGAGAGAGAGAGAGAGAGAGAGAGAGAGAGAGAGAGAGAGAGAGCTAAGTTATGTACAATAGCAATACATTGTCTACAAAGCATGCACACGCACAAACAGACATGTACGTTAGCATAAAATATATACAAGGATACATCATGTAACATCACTGAAGAGTTATTTCAAGGGAGTTTGAGAAAATATTGATTGCTAACCATTCATGAGATGCTTTTTAAGATTTTTCTCAAACTGATTTTTGTTCTTTATGTTTTTCAAAGTGATTGGTAGCTTGTTCTATACATTTCCACCAGAGTACAAAAGACAAGATTTTAAAAGATTATTTCTTGGTCTAGGAAAGGATAATAAATGACTATGTCTATAAGTGTTAGTTTGTAAATGAATCTCTTATCTTTTTTAGGAGCATATCCGTTTGTAACATTATGCATGCATACTGTCTTATTGAACAAAAGTCTGTTGCAGAAGGTTAACATATTAAGTTGTTTTATAGTCTTCTGTTGTTAGGGTGCTTGATTTTAGTAACACTAATTTTTAATGCTCTTTTATATACATTCGATGAATAATTTTCAAGTTGGTTTCACTGCAATTATCCCATAGGGTTGATGCATAATCAATGATTGATAGAATATGAGCACAGAAAAAGAGCTTTCGAGAATGGGTGTCCAGGAAGTTCTTAATCTTGGCTAATTGAAGTAATTTTTTTTTTGAGAGACGTTTCCCCATTGACGTTATGTGGTCGGTCCATGTTAAATCTTTATCTATTATAACTCCTAGTATTTTATGTGAGTCGACTTCTTCTATTTTTAGGTCAGATATAAACAATGGTAGAAATTTTGACTTCATCTTTGTCTTTTTTTGTCGGGCACATACAAACATGCACTTCGTTTTGCTTGCATTTAAGGACATATGGTTCAACTGAGTCCATTCGATAAGTTTTTTTTAACATTTTTGGAGTTTACTAGCTAATCTATATGGATCTGAATCACTGGAATGAAGAGATGTATCATCGGCAAACATTTCGCATTTACTTTCAAGAAAACAAGGTAAATCATTGACGTAGACAGTAAACAATAGAGGGCCCAATACAGAGCCTTGTGGTACTCCATATTTGATAGACATTAAGTTTGACGTTTTATTGTTGACTGTTACTGACTGTTTCTTATTACATAGAAATGAGGACGTGAGATTTATGAATTCTGGAGTTAATTTGTAGAGTCCCAGTTTACGCAACAGGAGAGAACGATTTATTACATCAAAAGCTTTTTCAAAAGTCTATGAAAAGAATGCCAGTAGATTTATTTTCATTTATACTACATAAGAGGCTATCAATAGGCTGCACAAAGGTTGCATGGCAGGAATGATTTTTACGGAAACCAGATTGATCGTCGTGGAGTAAATTGTTTTTTGTAAGGTAAGAATATAGTAAATTTTGCAAGTGTTTTGTCAATAGGTTTAGATAAAGCAGATAAAATAGAAATTGGTCTATAGTTTGATGGAATTGACTTATCGCCAGATTTATAAAGTGGAATTACTTTAGCTTCCTTAAATTTCAAGGGGAAAGGTTTGTTTCTCTATGCATAAATTGTACAAATACTTTAGTGTATCAGTAATTATTGACACGAAATCTTTAGTATTTTTGCATCTAAACCATCTAAATCGCGTGTGCTTGATTGTTTTAAAGATGCAATACTTTTACTAACGTCCATAACAGTCATTGGTTGGAGGGTAAAGGAAAAGTTAATTTCTTTTAAATCAAGGTAGTGTTTTAAATGCTCAAGGTCATTTTCATTTGACCTATCGTGTGATATAATTTTTTTCTTTGATACTAGCAAAATGGTTGTTTAATTGATCTGCAGTTACATCTGTGATAATCTCCTGATTTCTTGAGACTTGTTTATTATTCAACATGTTAATGGCTTTCCAAATCTAACGTGAATCCTTTGTAGAAATTAACATCTTTTGAAAGTAATTACGCTTAGATTTACGTTTCATTGAGTTTACCTTATTTCTTTGTTTACGGAATTCTTTATTTGTTCCGGCATTGCTTTACTGAGTTCTTATGCCAATTTCTATATCTGTTTCTTTTGTTATCCACGGTGGTTTTGTTTTGTTGTTGTCTGACTCTTTATTTTTCTTTTTTTTTTATGAATGGAGCATGTTTGTTATACACAGAAATAAATGTATTAATCCAAAATTCAGTTTCATCATCAGGACCTCTTATTTGGTATATATATTCCATTGTGCTGTGGCAAGGTCTGAAAGGAAATCTTCTTCCTTAAAGTTTCTAAAGCTCCTATAATATATTGTCTTTGTGCCCTACTTTTGGAATTTTTATGCGGCTTTTGAACCACGTCAGACAAACGGGATTATGATCGCTATATCCACATGACGGAGAGCATACTTCAATGATGGACTGTTTTGTGTTTGTATAAATGTGATCTATTAAGGTACTTGACTGTTCAGTTATACGGGTTGGTATGTCAATAAGTTGTTTCAAGACCGTGTAAGGTGTAGTTTTGATGCCACTTGGGTTTAGGTTTCATTAAATCTATATTTAAGTCTCCAAAAATAATAGTTTCAAGGCTTGGCATTGTTACTTCATCCATGAGAACATGAAATTTATCTTGCCAGTCCAAAGTTTCAGATGGATTTCTGTATAAAAATCCTATAATAAGTGGTTTATTGTTTTTGCATACTGATACCAATCCATACAGATTCAATCCAATAGTTTTCACGGCTGTTTAGTTTTTTTTCACAGTTTAATGAAGATGCTAGGTACAAAAGTAAACCTGTACTTTTAGGTTTGCACAGATCAAGTCTAATTATTTTATATCCCGGTATGCTCATATCAGCATTTGTTATTTCTGAGGTGTGTGTGTGTGTGTGCTTGCGTGCGTGCGTGCATGCGTGCGTGCGTGTGTGAGTATGTGTGTGTGTGTGTGTGTGTGTGTGTGTGTGTGTGTGTGTGTGTGTGTGTGTGTGTGTGTGTGTGTGTGTGTGTGTGTGTGTGTGCGTGCTTGCGTGCGTGCGTGCATGCGTGTGTGCGTGTGTGTGTATGTGTGTGCGCGTGTGTGTGTGTGTGTGTGTGTGTGTGTGTGTGTGTGTGTGTGTGTGTGTGTGTGTGTGTGTGTGTGTGTATGCTCGCGCGCGCGCGCGCGCGCGCATATATTAGTCAGAGGGATTTCGGAGAGTGGTGAAGGAGATTCCAAAGATGGACCAAAGGGAGGAGGGGAGGGGGGTGGGGGAGAAGGAAGGGGGCAGGAGCGAGAAAGCAGGAAGACTGGGCTTTTCGCCCACACACAGTCCTCTGGTCCAAAGGACCGACTCTTTGCATCGACCTTCTTCAAATCTGGATTATCTACAGAGAAGCAATCACTGCCTTCCTCTCACCCACACACAGAGAGTTTCTAATTCAAAGAAACCTTAGCTGTTCCTCAAATAGCATCTGTTCCGTGCAACGGGTGCCGCATCAAGTTACCAGAACGTTACAGAGTTATGTTCCCTGAAACATGTACTACTCTCCCTCTTTCTCTCTGTCTCTCTCTCTCTCTCTCTCTCTGTCTCTCTCTCTCTCTCTCTGTCTCTCTCTCTCTCTCTCTCTCTCTCTCTCTCTCTCTCTCTCTTCTTTCATATAACCAGACAGACAGGCAGACAGGTAGACTGACAGACTGACAGACTCCTCCAAATCTGTACTCCATCTCACTATGTCCATTCTTTGTGTTATTCGACTTCTTAGAATATTCCATATCACCACCGGATGCACCATACTACAACTGGGACCTATGTTGAGAGTGAGAGAGAGAGAGAGAGAGGAGAGAGAGAGAGAGAGAGACAGACAGAGAGACAGACAGAGACAGACAGACAGACAGACAGACAGACAAAGACAGACACAGACTGTCAAAGAGACAGAGACGGAGAGACACACAAGATACTGGCAAACAAACAGAGACAGAGAGAGACAGAGAAAGACAGAGCAATGAGAAACAGACAGAGAAGCCGACAGAGACACAGAGAGAGAGAGAGAGAGAGAGAGAGAGAGAGAGAGAGAGAGAGAGAGAGAGAGAGAGACAGAGACAGAGACAGAGACAGACAGACAGAGACAGCAAGAGAAATAGAGACAGAGACAAAGACAGACACACAGACACACAGGCACCTGGACACACAGGAAAGCAGACAGACAAATACATGCACAGACAGAGACAGACAGAAATACTAACAGACAGACAGTGGTTCTCTAAAGTGACCAGATCACCTTT